>RJWJ010004876.1:0-41630 GCA_004363605.1 Indri indri
TGTAGTACCAGCATACACAGTCAGTGGCCAATAAATGTTGGTGAAGAGAGGAAGAGAGGAGAAATAAAAGTGAATTTTATTTCTGTTAATATTTTCTTCATTATTTCTCTTTTCCTTCATTCTCATTTCATGTCTTCTTCTTATTTCTCCCCAACCACTAATACATTATCTTTATCCTTCTCTTCTTGGTTTCCATACACATCACAACTTTCAATCTCTCTCTTGAGGTCCTAACTATTGCAAAAATGCTGATCCAGTGTGTGAGTAGCACAAGTTTGAGAGTTTGTTGCTCCTTGGCATTGCAAAGAAGAGGTTTGTTTTATCTGGCCCTGGATTAGTCTCCATTAGATCTCCTCTTCTGTTTTTTAGCTAGGGATTTTTAACATGCTTTAGCTTTTAGTTTTCAATGTTAGCAGCTGGGTAAACAGACTTTCTGCAACACCGTGGATAAAATGGCAAGCTCCAGGGGAAAGTCTTCCATCTTTAGATTAATAAAAAAGACTTGCTCACAGCCATGGTGGGGGAATAGTAACACCTGAGAGCATGTGAGGGGAATTGTGTGTGCTGGCTGTGGAAAGGCAGCTGATGACCAAAACAGGCAGCTGCTGTCCTGAATGAGGCCGACCGTCCTCAGAGAGTAGTGTCAAACTGTACTGAGCAAAAATAACAGAGAAGTGAGGTAAGTGACTGACATCTCTGGTAAGCACTTTCAAAAGAGTCTACACATTTCACAGGAGAATCACCTGATTCCAAAAAGTTTAAATAAATGCTCAGGGCAGGAAGAGAAGTACTCAAAAATTGCTCACAAAAAAATACTTTGGAAGGAAGATTTTGAAACACAAGAGGAAATCCATGTGTATATTTAGGAAAGCAGACTTTGTAAAAATCCATAAATGCTTCTGTTTTCACTTTTGTACATCAAATCGCATGTAAGGGGTGAGAGTTTTGTTTTGTTTTGTTTTAAATAAACACAGTGAGTCCATCATTCCTAGAGTTTGTTTTGAAAGTTATGTGCAGTACAAAATCACTCTCACAAATCCTTCTACATTTCTACATATTTCAAAGATTTTCTAAAATAAAAATATAGGCTGATGAAAGTGTCTATGAGAATTAAAGGAAAGTGCTTATGATGTAACGTTTAATAACAGACAACAGGCAAAAATGTGATGTACTTACATGGTAATGTAGCTACTGTTACTAAAAAAAAATTTTACTATAGAAATGATTGACAAACCACATTTTTAAAAACTGTAGCGTGTATACCAACAAGTTCAAAAAAGATTAAAAGACAATAAATGATTAATAAGCATAAGCTATAGCTGCAATACTTTTGTGGAAGCAAATTTTTTTAAAAAGATTATATGAAAAATATGGAAAACTAACTTCCTTAGGTTCATCAAAGCAAATGTTTTGTGCAAGGGTTAAAAAAATAGAAAACAACAAAAGAAACATGTCTTTTGGAAAGTCTGCAAAGGTAGAAGTCCAGCAGGGCAGGGATTTTTGTCTGTTTTTCAGTGCGTATTCCCAGTGCCCAGAACAGTCCCTGGCACAAAGTAGGTGTTTGATTAATATTTGTTGCACAAATACGTGACAGTGAATGAATGAATGGATGAATGAGAAGCATATGCCATTTAAACTCAGGCCCTCTGACCTGTCCAGGTGAGCAATGAGGTCTTCTTGCTGACTCTGTGCTGCTGGAATACTTTGAACTATACCAGGTAGAGTATTCCCTTTAAGAATTCTCTTTAGGTTAGATAGAAAATAGAAGTTGCTGATAAGCAAACTCATTTTTTGACCAAAAAAAAAAAGGCCTCTATTTCACAAGGTTAAGAAACCACTTTGTCACACGGGCTGTCATGACTTTCACAATAGGCTCTGCCTGCCACTTCCTCCACCCTCTCTGAACCCAACCACCACCTCTCTTCCTCTTGCTCCCAGCTCCCAGCACACTGTCCTCTGTGCTACTCCTTAAACTCTGCCTGGGATCCTTCTCCCAGATATCTGCCAGCCTCCCTCCTGCATCTTCTCTCACTTCTTGCAGGCCTCTGCTCAAATGTCACTTTATCAGAAATGCCCTCTCTCACTAGCCTAAACGAAATAGCCAGCCTCACACCCAACTTCTGGTGCTCCTCCTTTGCCTTCCCCGCATTATTTTTCACCAATTTACTTCATCTGTTTCATTCTGTTCTCTATCCCCAATGCTTGGCATAGTCAGTGCCTACCACATAGTAAGTGCTTGGTAAATACTTACTGAATGAATGAACAAACAAGGGCACAGAAACATTTCATGCGCCACTTCAAGGAGGCAATGTGATATATGGAAAAGGTGTGGCCTTTTGAATTCCATTCTAACTAACTATTCACCGTGTACCTGACCTTGAGACTAACCTCCCTAAACTTCAGAATTTTCATCTTCAAAATGGAAAGAAGAATAATACTTATTTGGCACGTACTTGGCATCCCTCAAATATTGGTTCCTCTCTTTCCTTTCTCCCTACCTCTTTTTTGTCGTTGGGAGCTAATGTAACTCTGTTGTTAGCAAACAAAGTGATTCACAAGTTGAGATGGCTACGAAATGAAAGGCACGATGTGCTGACCAGGACCAGAATGTTGAGCAGACCCCTGAGCAATATCATTCCCAACAACAACTAACACTGGTCGTGCTTGCATTGGACAACTGACAAGGCACAAAAAGGAAACCTTCTTTCCTGAAGGTGCTGTCAGGTGACTGGGAACTCAGATAGAGATATCAGAGGGTGGTTTCATGGGGATGAAGAACTGGCCTTGAAGTATGACTACGTTTCAGAATAATAGCAAATCTGAGAAGCATTTCAAAGAGGACACAAAAGAAATTGAATGGGAGTATGGCTAGAGCAGGGGCTTCCTACATAAGCAGCTAGGAGAAAAGGTGGACAGAAAAGGCGATGTCAGATTGTGAAAGATCCTGGATGTCAGACTGAAGAGACCAGATTTAATCCTGTAATTTATGGACAGTCACTAAATTTTTTGAATAGTGGAAAAACATAGACTCATATAATGAAAATGATAACTTTTAAAGCACTTGCAGAGACTTCTGAAAGCCAAGCACTGATAATGAATCCAGTGATATTGGTTCAGAAAAGCAAATGACAAGGTTATAAGTGAGAATGAATCAATATTCTAATCTTTCCTGGTTGTCACTGAACCACCATAGCAGAGAAGAGACTAAGCTGGAGGAGACCCGAAGAACTGCACATCCTAAGAGAGCACCCAAAAATGTCAACACACTAGCAGAAGAGAGCACAAAACCTGGCCTGCAAGCAATCGATCAGGGGCTCTATCTGCAATCTGTTTTAACAGCAGCACCTGTGATGATGTGACCTCCTTCTCAAATTTCCTCTCTTCAAACTACCCTCCCAGTCTCTTCCTTGTAGTTTGATTCCTTATTCCTTGTTAGTTCTAAATAAAAATATGCAAACCTGATGTGTTCCAAAATGAAAAAAAAAACCCACTTTCACATGTATATATGAAAGCAGCAAAAAGAAAGTGACAAATTATTTAATTCACCCCAATGAGGGAAAATAGAAATTAATCTGTTACAGATGCTGCTAAAAGTCTTTGTACATTTGAATCCTATAATAGAATTTAGCAGAGAATAAAAGTTTTAGGACATAGGAAACCAATGACTTAACTTTGTGGTTCTTGAAGCTATAAAAGTGCTGGCAACTAAATAACAAGACAACACTTGTATCTGCCTAGGTTTTGTATTTTTCTTGGGATCCACTCTTCTCACAGCATGGACATGATTTATTTAGACTATCAAAGAGCTTTTGATAAGGGTCTCACAAGTGGCTATTATTGAAACTTGGTAACCATGGTGTGAAAGGAAAAAGTCATATCAATGAATTAAATGAATTAAAAACGCTTGAGATGCAAAGAGGCAAAAAGCAGAAATAAATGGCTAATTCTCATGTGGAGAAAGGTTAATCACCAAGGGCTCTGGGGCTTTGCAGTAGAATTGGAGTGATATTTAACTAATGACCAGGAAAGGAGCACCCAACTCTCATTCCCCCACTCTGTGGATATCAGTCCCAGACACAGAGCCCCTATTGATGTGAAGAGCACTTGGCACATGGAAAAGATACAGGCAGTGTAGAGAAGAAGTGTTTAAAATCCAGGAAAGAGAAAACAGGTAAATGAATGTTGACTCAGATACTCATGTAGAGATCCCCAAAAACAAAGGGAACAGAAATAAAAATAACATTAGCAGAATTTTATTTTTTAAGAACTTTGATATATACTACATAGAAACACATGGGCCTCTTCAAAAGACTGGATATTTGAACAAAAGAATCCAATTTATTGGCATGATGAGAGCAAATTTTCCATATTGCATAACAGCAAATGTGGGCATTTAGATCCACAAAAACTATTTCTACAGATTGAGAAGATATATAGAGGAAGAAAAGTGAAACTAATAGGAAAAAGTAAGAATTATTACTTTTTTTCAGACAAACGTGAAAAATTGGTATAGGTGTTACAAAAGCACAACCAGACATGAGCAAAATAATTTGGGAATCAAATAATTAATTAACATTAATCTTTTATGACCCACAACTCAATATGGCATTTTCAATGACCCAGAAATATCATCGTGATTCACAAGAGGGACTCAGAAAAGCCAACAAACTCTTGACTTCACCTCCCTTTGCCTTAGTTTCCTCATCTGTAAAATGGAAATAATTGAACTTACTTCATGGGATGATTATAAGGGTTAAATGAAATAATGTATGTAGAGCATTTAACATGGTAAAAGTACAAAATAATGTTTCATTATCTATTTAATTATTATTGTTGCTGTTGTCATTATTGCTAATCATGATATACTAAACCCAAACAGTTACAAGCCACAAACAACTTAATTGAAGTCATTGTGATTTTCTTATTTGTATCATTGTTATGACTCAGTACTTAATAGAACATAAAATGCTTTCAAACGCTTTTGAACAAAAGAAAAAACATAGTTTTGAAATATCTTTCCACTAACAAATTTTGCGAAGTGAAAGGAAATTACAAATTGATCCAAATAAGCCAAGAAAAACCCCACAAAGCACTAAATGCTTATTATATATTAATTCCTAAATGTCCGAGTACTAGATCCAAGCTTACCGTGCAGATAGTATTTTAATGAGCTCTTTTCTATTCTGTACCCGAAGGTGGTTAGTTTTGTACTTGGAGTCATCAATCAACTCAGGCAAATTCAAGATCTAAAAGATAAAAATAATTTTAAAGTGTAATTCACAAGTTTTTCATGTAACTACCTGTGGATGCTAGTGTGCAGGGCCTATCGCTCCCTTTCTTGCTGGTCTTTATACCTCTCAATAAAGAGATAATAGAGAGAACAACCACACAGTTAGGATGGATCATGCTGGTGAATGGGTTTGTCATTTATAAGAGGTTTGTACTACATTTAAGCACATATGTCTACATATGGGAACATAGAAGATGAGTTCCCAGACCCCCATAATAAGTCTTGTATATATCAGAATATAGAAAAAGAGTTATCAGATCCCCATAGAAAAATTCTTGTCTAGAGGAAATAGGGAGATACAAAATCAGGTAAAAGTGACCTAATCCTGAGAACCAATATCATGGGTGTCTGCACTTATATGAATCCCATAATCAACATATATCTTATAGGTATATTTACTAATTTGCTGCACATGTAAATAGAATAATATTATCTGTCCCAATAGTCCTATCCAGGATGTTATACAAGTTGCTAAAATAAAGGGAAAGCATATACATTTGCCCAAGTGCTCGCCATTAAAACGATGTCAAATTAAAAGATCTTCTTCCTATAGAAGTGTCACTATTTTTTATCAATGTCTCCCTGAAGAAATACCAACTAGGAATGCTTTTATATACTTCCTCTTTTTCTCCTCCTCAATAAAGGGAAAATCTATCTTGCAAATCCCTTTGGACACCTTTCAATTTTAACAAGACCATAATGAAAGTACCAAGTGGATTTGCGATAGAAAAGGAGTTTACAAAGAATGTGTGCAGGCAGTGTTTGGCAGTTGTGTTGGAAAGTCAGACGGAGCATTTATGGGCTGGGGAAGGCCATGTGGCCTACAGAAAGCTTCATGGATTTTATTTATGTGTTTTCTTTCAATATAAACATTTAATGGTTTCATTTGTTTCCCACAATTTAAATAAAATCAATCCATTAATCATCTTACAAAGAAGAGAAAAGTGAAGAAGAACCCCCAAAGTAAAGAGACCATCTCAACAGTACAATTTCTCTTTCACATGTTCTACTTATTCATTTCCTTTAGGAATAATAAAGACAGCATTACTCTCTACGAATTTTAAAAAGCAACACCACTTACAATGCCCTTTCTAGAAACCTCCCTGTCACCACACCTGATCCCAGAATCAGCCTCAAGGATTGTCCAGCAGTCAGAAACTCTCCTTCCCTGAGAGTGAGTAAGTCATTTCAAGAAAAAGCAAGTGTCTTCACTAAGTCACAGTTTAAATTTATAAATCTGGCCTCACCCAGAAAACGCCATCAGCTACATTAAAATAAACAAAAACAAAAGCAAAAACAAAAAACACTACAGAGCAACTGCACTCAAGGGTAACTTGGATGCTTGTGTGTCTCTACATTTAACTTACTACCCCTGTGTCCTTGTCTTTTCTCTTTCAAAGTTGGTGTGAAAAGGTCAAAATAATTATCCTTCTACCTTAGCTATGCCAGCTAACATTCAAAATATTTCTAAAGAGACAGCTGCCTGGGAAAAAATGAAACAATGTACATGAAGGTGTTTGACATATTAAGCACTAAATAAATGTGAAGTATTCCAACTAGGTAGTTTCTCCCCAAAGAAATAATAAAGCGTATGCTTGTTCGAAAGAGAAGGGAGGGAGGGTCCATGAAAAATGGAGATATGATAACAGAAACTGCAATATTCCTATCATCTAATGGCTTCCTGAGAGCAAAAACCAAAATCCTTATGATACCTGAAATGCTCTACACAATATGGCCCCAGTACCTCTCTGACATCACCTCCTACCATACTCTCCCCGTTTGCTCATTGCTGCAGCCATGTCAGCTTCTTGATCGACCAGGAACATGTCTATCACACTTTGGCCTCAGGACTTTTGCACCAGCTATTCCCTTGCCTAGAACTTCTTCCACCAGACATCCAGTTAACTAATTCCTCCTCTCCTTCACTGAGAATGTCAACTCCAATGTCAACTTCCTTCACCAAGTCTGCTCAAATGTCAACTACCCTGACTCCCCCGCCCACCACAGCCCACCCCACTCCACTCAACCCCTACTCCCCTGATTCCCCATTCCCTTGTCCTTTTCTTTTCCCATAACTCTTATTACCTAACATATTTATCATGTTTATTATTTATTGTATGTCTGTCCTGCTAGAATATAAGCTCCAAAGGTCACATTATTTTAAATGTTTTGTTCACTTGTATATCCCAAGCACTGATAATATATTTGTCCACCAACTGACTAACCCATAGATAAACAACGTGAACATTTTGAGATATATGATCTTCCAGACATTATTCTATTCCATCAAGTCTAAAACCACTTTTTAATGTAGATGCTTCTTATAAGCTATGGCCTCTTAAAAGAGTTGATTACCAGGAGGGAATTGTGACAGTTGTCTTTGCCTACAGGTCATAGAGTTCATGTACACTGTCATCACTTTATGTGTATTATTGATACAACACATGTTAAGTTCAATTGCCATTTACAATGTCATCTACCATAATATAGTAGATCATACTATAATTTGGTACCGAAAGAAAAGGACTTTGTATATGTATTAATAGGAAGGCACAGAAACAAAGCATCAGTTATACTATAAGAACTATTGGAATCTAGTTTTTTGATACAGGAAAAGTAAACATCCCTTGTGAAATGTGAAGTTTCCCAACTTCTTAACAAATTCAGATCATCCAATCTTCCCTCTGCCAGTGCAAACGCTAAATAAGTCCTTGCACAAGAATTTGTTGCAAACGAGTTTTCCAAGACAACGAAAATTGATCCATTGTTAATATAGCCCCATTCCAGCTTTCTTTTGATTAGTATTTGCATCTTTTATTTGTACATTTTTCCATCCTCTTACTTTAACTTAAAAATATCATCATATTTGAAATGAATTTCGTGGATACAGAATAGAGTTGGATCATGTTTTTCCTATCTTTTCTGACAACCTCTGTCTTTTAATTGGTGTGTTTAAACCATTCATGTTTAATGTTGTTATTGATATTTTCAGATTATTTAGATTGATCATTTTATTATTTTTTCTGTTTGTTTCTCTGTTTTCCCTTTCCTGACTTCTTTGGAGTTGATTAAAAGTTTTTAGTTTTACATTTATCTATTTTGATTTGGGCTATATTTTGTATAGATGTTTAAAGATTGCTTTGAGAATTGTAATATATATACTTAACTTTTCACAATGTAGTTTGAATCAATATTCTACCACTTTTAGTGGAATACAGAAAATTTACTACCATATACTCCCTTTTTCCTCCTCTTTTATGTTGTTATTTGTCTATATATTACATCTACATACACTGAAAATCCCATGTTTGCTTTCATCTATCAAACATATTTCAAAGAAGTCACTAAGAATAGTGTATTATATTCCCCAGATATTTACTATTTCTGTTGCTTTTCATTCATTTCTGATGTTTCCATGAATGTAATGGAATGTTTCATTCACTCCTTCTGGGATTACAAGGTCATAAATATTGAACTTTTTGTATAGTCCCACCGGTTCCTGAGGATCTGCTCTTTTTTTTTTTTCAGTGGGAAGAGGGTATCTTTTTTTCCTCTCGAGTGTTAAGACTGAATAATTTCTATTGATCTATCTTCAAGTTTCTTGACATTTCTATTATGAGCTATTGAGCTCATCCAGTGAGGTGTTATTTTTTTCTTGGTTATTATATTTTTCAGTTTTTTGATCCAGCAATCCCATTACTGGGCATCTACCCAAAGGAAAAGAAGACATTCTATAAAAAACACATCTGCACTAGAATGTTTATAGCAGCACAATTCACAACTGCAAAGATGTGGAAACAACCCAAATGCCCATCAATACATGAGTGGATTAATAAAATGTGGCATATTCTACTAAGCCACAAAAAACAATGGTGATCTAGCACCTCTTGTATTATCTTAGATAGAGCTGGAGCCCATTCTACTAAGTGAAGTATCACAAGAATGGAAAAACAAGCACCACATGTACTCACCATCAAATTGGTATTAACTGATCAATACTTAAGTGCACATATAGTAACAACATTCACTGGGTGTTGGGCAGATGGGAGGGGGGAAAGGGGATAAGTATATACACACCTAATGGGTGCAGTATGCACTTCCTGGGGGATGGACATGCTTGAAGCTCTGACTCAGGTGGGGCAAAAGCAATATACGTAACCTAAACATTTGTACCCCCATAATATGCTGAAATAAAAAAAAAATTTTTAAAAAGAAAGATTTCCATTTGGTTCTTCTTTATATCTTCTATTTCTTTGCTGAATATTTCTACTTGCTCATTTATTTCAACAGTGTCTGTGATGTTTCTTAGAGCATTTTTATAATAGACATTTTAAAGTCTTTGAGAATTAATTCCAACATCTGTGTCATCTTGACAGTGACATTTATTGATTGCTTTTTCTCATGCAAGTTCTGGTTCTTCATATGCTAAATAATTTTGGATAGTATCCTAGACATTTTGAATAGTATATTATGAGCTGCTGGGTCTTGTTTAAACCCTACAGAGAATTTTTTTTGTTATTAATTTTTAGCAGGCAATTGACCTGGTTAGGTCCAGACTGCAAGCTCCAACCCACTTTCTGTGTGCTTTGATTCTAACGTTGGTTTTCAAAGCTTTTGCAGTGCTATTTGGATATGTCCTGTATATGACCCACTTAATGGTCACACTACAACCTGGGCAATCATCTATTTGTTAATTCAGTTCTCAACACCTTTGGTATGCTGATTAGGATCAGATCTGTGCATGTGCAGGTCAGGGGTGAGCCCAGGAGTTCGTAAATAACTTCAAGGGTTGCTTTATGAAGCTCTTCTCTTCTGCAATCTCTTTAGCACTTTCTAGTTCCCTGGGGCTCCCCTTTTAGTTACCCCACTTGCCAGTATACTTTCTGGGCAAAGGCCAAGCAGTGGGGGGACAGAGAAAAGAGCAACAGGAATTTACTCCTTTCTTAGGGTTCACAACTCAGCAATGAAGAGAAAATTACTTTTCCTCAGAGTTTGGCCCCTGCTGGTTTGCTATTGCCACTGCAGGATTGCTTGAGGGCCAGGGCATTTAAAGATGGAAAGAAGGAAAAAAACTGAGGGTTTCTGCACTCCCTCTGACATTAGAGTTGACTTTGTCATGCTCCTTTGCACCAGGAATAAAGAGCATCTCCTAGAGCTCAGCCTGTTGCCTGGTGCTCATTTCCAGGTACTCAGCTAAAGGAATAACTAGAGAGAAAACTGATAAATTTACTGCCAGTTTAGAGGTACTTCAAATTCTGGTTTTCTGACTATGTACTTTTCAAAGTCCTAAAATAGATGCTTCATTCATTCTCTCCAGGTTTTATCACTGTGCTCACTGGAAGAGAAAAGGAGGAATGTACTTACTCTATCCTCCCCAGAACCAGAATCTCCAGACCTAATTTTTATAGAGGCCATTTATTAAGTGCATACTATGAGCCAGGACTATACTAATTGTTTTACTTCTCTAACTCTTATAAAACTCCACAAGTTAGATATTAGTATAGTTTTATATTATAATCTTCATTTTATACATAAGGAAATAGATGCCTAGAAAAGATTGAGTACCTTGCCAGGGGTCACCTGATTCGTAGTAGGCCTTAAGAATTATGCTATAAAATCCTCAGACCACCTGCTCCAAAATCAACTACAGTGCTTATTAAAATTGAAGTTTCCTGTTCCCCACCCCAGACATACTAAATCAAAATCTTTGGTAATAGGACTAAAGGACATTCCTATGCATACTAAACTTGAGAACCAGGGCATATTGCCTCCAAGAAGAGAAGCCTTCAGTCTAAATGACTTTAAAAGGGATGTCAATATTCAATACTTCAAATAGGAATATCCATTAGCATTGGCATCAATCAGCTTAAAACAGCTTACATATGTTCACTTTCCCTATTCTTATGTATCATGTTAAAGAATTAAAATAAGATTTGTTATAGGCCAAGGTTCACTTTTTAGGAAGATTTTCTGGACCCTAAGCCTTGAACCTAATGTTCTTGCTCCCATTCCAACCCCTGACAATGGACGCTCCCTAATAGGGCCCGTCTCCAAGAAGTATTATTAGTCAATCAGTATATCAAATTCTAATTTGGAGATAGACTAGGCGTGAGCAAATCCTACTCATTCATCACAGAATCACAGACAATAATGGCACATTTCTCCCCATCTTTCCCAATGGAACTTACTTGGCAAAAGAACAATTTTGATGGGCTCCTTGTCAAAAACTGAGAACCTCACCTTCTATAAGGCCAGTTTGAGTGATGAACTCCTCAATAATAAATAAATATGAATAAAAAATACTTAGAAGAAATTCACTCGCTATATATGACTGGGAGGGGAGGAGAACAGGGGAACAGATAATTTTTTCTTAGGTGAAGTTTTTAGGGCAAGTTTACATGTAAGGATATAATTATGAAGATTTGAAAAAGTCAATGATTGCAGCATTCTGATGCCTAGTAAATGATGTAAATAACACTAAAATCCTATAAAACTTTTCATCTGAGAATCTCAAAGAGTTTTATAGGCATTGCCTTAATGGCTCACAACAGGGATTATCATTCCTAACTCACATGTGGGCAAATCAAGGTCAAGTATGCCATTCTCTGAGGCCCTCTAATACTCTCCTTTTTAAAAAATGTGTACTAACGCACTATAACAATAAATCATATTTTAGTACTAAACTTATGGCAAATATTCTACTCTGAAATAAAAATCTCTTTCAAAAAATGTTCTTATGGATATTTATGAGGAAGTTCAAAAGTTTCAAATTGATCAGCAGTAATGAATCAAAAATAAAAAGAATTCAGTACAGTTATTTTCAACAGTGAAGAATATGTCAACCAGTAATTTTCTCCCCCCACTCAACTTTCTGGAGAGAGAAAACTCCAAAACATATGGCCCAGGAAGAAAATCTGTACTCGTTTATAGCAATGAACTGGCTTTTACATCTCTGCAGTTAGAGTACGCAAATGACTTCACAGGCAACAGCTTCCGTATGGTTCATATTTTTAACATTGACCGTTCATAATAAACATACTTTGATCCCAGATCAAACGTTTGAATCAATTTTCTCTACACTTATTCAGAGCCACCATTATAAAAGCACCCCTCTTTCCCACCTCAGATGTTCCAGCCCTTCCTGCAGTCGAACTATCTCCATTTGTCACCTTCTCCGTGGTACTTCCCACCCTTTTGCTTTGGTTTTAGCTCTGCTTGTTAATCTCTCATACAAAAGAGGCACAGTAATAAATGATTTTTGTACATAATAAGTTAGCTACAATAAAATAATTCATAGGCATCTTTCACAAAACTGAAGGTTCATGGTAATATGGTTAGTACAAAACGAATCCTTTCTCAATCAGAAAAAAAAAAAAATCCTCAATAGTTAAGGCCTTAGCATACATGTAAAAAAATAAAAATAAAACAAACATATTTTTAAAAAACTGGATTCTCCCATCCAAGTACTAAACACCTGTACCCCTATAAAAAACAAAAAATAAAAATAAATAAATAAATAAATAAATAAATAAATAAAACTGGATTCTATTTCTGAGATTAAAAGTGGAAAAAGTGAACAGATACCTAAGGCCTTAAATTAAAACAAAAGACCAAAGTATAGATAAATAGTAAAAACATCAAATCAATAAAAAAATCTAGGCAATGCTAAAAATCTAGACTATCCCTAACAAAAAATTATTTGAAATGATCCCAAAGCCTTTTTTTAAGGCCTCATTGAGGAGCAACACTTTTAATACAGCCTTAATTCCGAAATGCTTAAAACATAAATCTAGTGGAAAGGTACTCACTAAGCAAATGCTAAGTTGAAAAAAAACGTTTCAAATTTCTAGTAGTAAATAAAATAAACTTGGGGGTAGATTAACTATATTTGGGTCTAATTAAACTGGAAGGAAGGAAGGAAGGAAAGAAAGAAGGAAAGAAGGAAGGAAGGAAGGAAGGAAAGACGCAAGGGAGGAAGGAAAGAAAGAAGGAAGGGAGAGAGAAAGGGAAGGAGGGAAGGAGAGAGGGAGGAAGGGAAAGAGAAATCCCAGTGTTAAAAATCCCTTTAAAATTGATTTTTTTTTCTTTCCCTTTTTATTTGGACCGGTTAATAGGTCAAGTTTTAGGATAAATTAAGCTACTATCATTCTTCATTTCAAAATACAGCAGAATATCACAATGAAAAAACACGAAGTGCTAATTCAGACTCTGCTCTTAACATTTATAAATATAAAAAATGGTACACTGTTAAGCACTACCACCACAGGAAGTCCTAAGTTGATTATGTTCTAGGCAAAATTGAACTTTCCCAGCTTTGCACAAAGTGAATTGTTGCATATATCATCTACCCATCTCAAAAATTATATATTACCTTGCACACAGTAGCAAACTGTTCGTTATTTCCTGCTCCAACTACAAGATAGCTGTCCTTGGTTTTAAAAGCCTGAAATAAATAAATACATAGGTAAATATATGTTTATATGTTGACAAGACTATAAAAATTGGCATTAATACATTTTGGTTACATTTTATGTCTTTGCCTCACCCAAGCGAGGGTTAGAGGCATGCCCTTCCCCTCTACAATGCTCACCGTGTCCTTTAGTTGTGGGTTTACACCCCCATCCTCCTAATCCCTGGAGAATATTAGTGCCATGTGAGCACCATAATGTTAATCAGTTAGTGCCAATTTGATGGCGAGTACAAGTGGAGCCCGTTCTTCCAATCTTGTGATACCTCACCTCGGATAATGGGCTCAAGTTCAATCCAGGATAAGAGATGCTAGATTACTGTCATTTCTTATGATTGAGTAATATTACATTGTATACATATACCAAATTTTAATAATCCATTCATGAACTGACAGTCACTTGGGTTGTTTCCACATCTTTGCAATAGTGAATTGTGCTGCCATAAATAATCGGGTGCAGATGTCTTTATTATAGCATATCTTTTGCTCTTTGGGGTAGATGCCTAATAGTGCTATTTCTGGATCAAATGGTATTTCTATTTTTAGCTCTTTGAGGTATCTCCAAATTCTTTTCCACAGAGGTTGCTCTAATTTGCAGTCTCACCAGCAGTGTGAGAGTGTCCCTGTCTCTCCACATCCTCGCCAGCATTTGTTGTTTTGGGATTTTTTGATACAGGCCAATCTCACCTGGGGTTAGGTGATATCTCATTGTGGTTTTGATTTGCGTTTCTCTAATGATTAGAGATGTTGAGCATTTTTTTATATGTTTGCTGGCCATTATTCCGTCTTCTTTTGAAAAGTTTTTGTTCATTTCCTTTGCCCATTTGTTGATGGGGTTGTTTGATTTTTTTTCCTTGTTGATTTTTTTAAGTTCTAGATAGATTCTTGTCATCAGCCCTTTATCAGATGTGTAGAGAGCAAATATAAAAAATAAATAAATAAATTGGCTTTAATATCTAAAACATCTACAAGGAAATCTTGTTCTAAAGCAATGTTATTAATTAATTCAATATAAACTAATTAGTATTTTTTCCTATTATATTTGGATAGTTGTTTTCAGTTAGGAATTTCAAAGTACTTCCTAGCTCTTTCACTAACTGTTATAACATCGAATAAAAAAAGAGTGACTCAGAAAAGTAAATACTCGAGTTTTATTATAACTCATACCATGAAATTCTGTATTTGTTATAGTTTGGATTAATGTTGAATTTTTCAAAGTTTTATGGTTTATTTGTTCTCATTTTTCTTTGTAAGGAAAATAACATTGGAGGGCAAGAGCACTGTCTTCTACAAAGCGTAAAAAGAATAGATGACAAAAAGGAAGAAGCAAAGGAAGGAGGAAAAGAAAGAAGCGAGAGTGAGTTGAGGGAGCTACATTTCTTCTTTAAATATCTCAGATGTAAACTTCTGGGCATTTTTCACTTTTTAGCAGCAAAAATTGACATATCAGGATCTCTCTGGACCTCATGTGGCTTTACGTACCTGAAAATGTCTGTCCCTTTTTAGAGATAGGTTCATCTGGACAGCAACAGACCTACAAGTGATTGACACTTTCACCACCCACAGCCCTATCCCGTCCGGGGAACTTCTCAGCACTCCTTTCCCCACGTATGATCATCACACCGCAGTTGGAAGAACCACACCTGCGTTCGGAAGGCCTCGTTCTTATTTTCCCAAGGCAAATGAACTCTTTGAATTTCCTTTCTTTCCATATAAAAATTGCTCTGTATCTTTACTTACTCCTGCCTCTCAGAAAGACAACTTCTATCTTCCCTGACAGAGCTCACTCCTATGCTGACGAACTTGGTGTCACTTTCATCCACATCCTCCAGAACTCTGTTCAATCATTTTTAATCCCTT
The DNA here is from genome assembly GCA_004363605.1 of Indri indri. Taxonomy (NCBI): domain Eukaryota; kingdom Metazoa; phylum Chordata; class Mammalia; order Primates; family Indriidae; genus Indri; species Indri indri. Next base: position 15,618 of record RJWJ010004876.1, read on the forward strand.
CATTCCCACTGAATCTTTCCCTTATGCCTACATATAGACTCATGCCTCCATGGAAAATATCATTAACAGCAAGAAAATAAAATTTCCATCAATCCTTATACCCCTCTCGAGCTATCTTGAATTTTTCTTTCTTCCCTCCATTTCTAAATGACATAAAAGTACTGCTTGCCTACACATCCTCACCAATACCACATTCCAGTGTCTTTTGTTATCTGGATTCTTATCCTATCATTACACTGAAACTATACTTTCTTTGACCCATCCGCATTATTTGATACTTTAACCATCCCCTCCTTCAGTCCAGGTTCATCTGCTACCTCTGACCTGCAGGATTTTCTTCTCCTCAGCCTTCAGCATTCCTTAAGCAGTTGTCTTTGGTCTTTCACTTCATTTGTTTCTTACAGTAGCCACTAGCCACATGTGGCCATTAAATCTAAATAAACTAAAATTAAATTAGCCAGTCACAAACGACCACTTATTGTGATTCCATTTATACGAAATGTCTAAAATAGGAAAATTCGTGGAGACAGAAAAAAGATTAGTGGCTGCCTAAGACCGGAGAAATTGGGGGTTTAAGGGGAGTGACAGCTAATGAGTACCGGGTTTCTTGTTAGGGTAATGAAAATGAAGTGTGGTGATGGTTGCACAACTCTGAATGCACTAAAAATCATTGAATTGTACACTTAAAATGGGTGAATTATATGGCATGTGAATTATATCTCAATGAAGCTGTTATTTTTTAAAATGTAATTAATTCAGACCCACAGTCACACTAGCTCCATGTCAAGTATTCAATACCCACATGTGGCTGGTAGCTATTGCGTTCGCCAGCACAGATACAGAACATTTCCATCATACAGAATGTTCCATTGTACGGTGCTGGTAGACTGGAGCTGATAGACTGTATAACGTATTTTTTCTCTTAGTCATCTTACTAGGCCTAACATGATAACTGAAGAATGTTAGGTAATTAATAAATGCTTGGTAAATATTAATGAATCAATTAAATGATTGCCTTCAGATAACAGAATTGTAGCTAAAATGGATCCCAAGTAAAACACTATAACAAGGTTTTATTCTACTTACATTGTTGCTTTATTTGGTAAGGAATGCTATTAAGAAGGTATCACATGATATCTTAAATATTTTAAACATTTATTTGAAGATTTTAAAGATGTTCCCTTGTCCACACGGACAAAAGCAAAGTCAGTGTCATAGATAATGCATTTGTGTTTCTCAAACTACAGAAAGGAAATCTGCAACAGAGCTGTGAGTGAGCTACAAAGTATTTTGAGCTTAGGTGTCTCAACAAAGCACTGATAACTGTGAAGTTACACGGGTTGTTTGCCAGCTTTTTTTGTGGGGAAGGGTGAGGTGGGGAGCAGATAAATAAATGTGATGTTAACAATGTTTGTTGCCAAATACAATGTGACGAAAGGTTTTCAAAATTTTGGATCAGTGACATGCTCAGTAAGTTCATGTTTGGGAGGGGCATTAATTTCCTTTTAATAAATGAAGAATTGCCTGTTTCTTCCTTTAGTCTGTACCACATCTTGAAATGTATCTTTATCATTATAAAAGTTTAAAAATTTTAAGCAGAGATAACCAGTCCATGATCATAGAAAGGTGAAGACCTAGTAGCAGCTGAAATACCAGAATATAATCAAACTAAAGATCACCAAATAGATTTTGCAAGGATTGAAGTAAGATTGAGTTCTTTTAATAATTATTTGTTCCTTGTTATTATTGCTACAGTGTTTATTTAATAAATATAATTTAAATAAGACTTTTAAAAAATAAAACATTATCACTATAGAAAACTGGACAAGTACAGAAAACATAAGGAGGAATAAAATTATCCATGATACCATCACCCAGAAAAAAATATCTGTTAATAAGGTAGGATAATTCTTTCTAGTCTCTCTGTATTCATTTTTACATAATTAATATCTTACTGTACATAAATATCTAGTCTGCTTCTTTTTCCATTTAACATCCTATCAAAAGCATTTTTGAATATCATTGTTTTTAGTGACCCAAAATATCTATTTCAAAATTTGTTTAAATATTCTAAGTTCATTTAAACTGGAGGGTGTTTTGGGTTTTTTTTAAAACCAAGCCCTATACCATACAGTTTATATCACAAATAAAAAATTATTTAATTTCATAGTGAAACTCTGAAACAAAATGTGTGGTCTAATTAACATCCTTTAAAAGCTATCTTTGCCTCAATAAGACATATAGATACAGCAGCAAAATGAATCCCAGCTCTGCCATTTACTTAACTTGTGTGATATCAGGCAAGTTACATCATTTCAGAGCCTTAATTTTTATATCAGTGCTTCTGTTTAGAATTATTATAATGACTAAATTCATAAAAGTATATTTATGTATTCAGCAAATATTTAATGACATAACTTATTATGTGCCAAAGTCTGGGTACAGTGGGTAAAAAATGACAAGCTAAATAGCTATGGTCCTTTACATGAGACTGACATTCTAGTAAAGTAACAGACATTAATCAAATATTCACACAAATAATTACGAGCAGTGGCGGATACTATAAAAGTATATGACACAATGAGATCTTATAATAGTTGGATTTAATCTTACTTTGGTTGGGGGCTGTGAAGGTAGAAAACATTCCCTAGAAAGTGATCTCTGAACTGAGATCTAAGAATTCATAGGCATTAGCTAGGTAAAGGGCTGGGGGAGGAGGAGGTTATTATTGGCAAAGTGAACTGTATCTGCAAAGGACCTGTGGTAGAAAGAATCAACAACCATGAGAGAACAAGAGGAAGAGTAGCACAGTTGAGGCTGCAGAGGTAGGCACGGAGCCAGATAAAGTCAAAGGCCATATGAAATGTTATGTATCATAAAATTAATGAGAAGTCACTAAAAGGACTTAAACGATAATGTTTACATTGGAAGATCTTCCTAGCTGCAATGTGGAGAACCAAACAGAGGATAAGGTTGGAAATAAAAATATTGATGGGTCAAAGGATTAGATGTCCCAGTGAAACTGAAGTACTTCCTGAGCAAACAGGAGACATATGAACAAAAAGGGTGTGAAGGTTCAGTGATTAGTTCCTCTAGTTAGAGCAGTTTCAGATGTAATATATCACCACACCTGAGAGACCGGGGGTGGATCTATAAGGTCCAAGAGTAGAGAATACTGAGCAGATGTGAAGGCAGAGAAATAAGAAGGTCAATCTAGAATTTCTGTTGCTCTTGGAACTTTCTAGTCCTTCCCAGAGACTTTGCTTTCTGAGCTTCCAGGCACACTAGCTGGTTTGATGATGTCCTAATTATTAAGAGGAGTAAAGATGAAAACACAAAAGGACTTTTAGAAGTTCCATATCAACTCAATATAACATATAATCCAATGGAAAAAGGAAAAAACGTATAATTGGAACTTCCTGTGTTATCTTCTTAAGCTACCATAGCAGTGCATCTAGCATTTTCCCCAGCCTAAATAAAATATGTACAATGGGTAGTATGTCTACGTCAAAAACAAGAGCATAAACTTCAAGCCTTCCTGGGGCTACTTACTTTTTAACAAGATTTTCTTCCACAAAAGGTAACCATTGCTAAATGACTTCATCATCCACTGGAAAAAGACATTCCATGAAGTTTAACTCACTGCCATGAGAACGTTTTCTGGAATGTCAAGCAGTTATTGACTTCTGGGTCTGTGCTAGTACATCATGACAAATATAGAGCACTATTTCCTACCACTAACAGTTCAATTCACCTTATGGTGCTGGAGCTGGGCTGAGCCAGATGGCAATGAGGCACAGACTGCTTACAAATCAAGAACAGTGTCATCTATGGATAGAACAATGCAGCAAATGGGAAATGAGCCTAGGAGTCTCCAGTTTCACCTACTACCAATTTGGCTTTATCTGTGCATTTTTCAGATGGAATAAACCATTTTGAGAATTCATTGCTAAATACAAGCTCTTGCCTCGAATTAAGTAATTCCAGAGTAGCCTTGAAAACAATGTTATATACCAATTTCCTTTCCTGGATTCAGGCTAGGATTTGCTAATTCCACAGAAGTTTGAATGTTCAGGGATATTCTTGAGATTCTTCAAATCAATTAAATTTTACTTGAGATCAAACATATCTAGGATTTTCAATCGCTCAGTTTCTGAATCTGGGTGTGGAAATAATGGCAAGGAGGGAAATGAGCAACTGTCTCGAGTTTTGTATAATCTTCACAAGTTGTCAATGGATCTTATGTTGCTTATAAAGTTCTTTGTGAGGAAAGCCTGTTGTTATTCAACAAAGAAGTCATCATGTATCTTGGACAGAATGTAAAATAGCACATGGAGTTTTTCTTCCTGGTAAGTATAGGATAGAAACCGATTTTGATGGTCCTGAACTAATTTGATTATAAAGAATCTTAAGGCAGATTATTTTCCTACCAAAAGCATCTACTATTTAATGGAAAGTAATGAAAAAATACTGGACAGGAGTCCATGTTGATTTTTCAAGAACACTCCAAGGTAAAAATTCTTTGACTGCATAAAATACTAATATTTTACGTACTCTTCATTGTATCTCAAACATGTTACAACAATCAGAGTTCCATGCCAGTTATATACCATACATGAAAATATCATTTCTGACAATGAGCCTACATTTACCTCTAACTGGTTAAAGGCATTTATAGACCAGAATTTTAGTCGAGCCGTCACCACATTTAACTACTTCAAGGGAAGAATTAACCTAGAAAAGAATATCATATAATTTACAAAAAGAATATTCTAAAGTGGGTTATAGAATGAATTGCCAATAAGGTGTCCCAAGCATATCTTAATTTCATCATATCTCAGGATCTGTCAATGACAAAACATAGGGCATACACATTAAGACAGAGATTAGGATGAGGACCTGACATGAGACCTGCCCACTAGACCTAGAGAGTCATTGAAGTACAGGCCCAGGTGACAGAGTTTCAGCCTAAAGCATGGGAAATCTGAATAAGCATGGTTCAGGAAAGCAGTCAGCAAGACAAAGTATGAGGGTATGGGAAGTGAGTGGGTGGGAAATTTGATAGAACAATTTTCTTGAAACTCATAGAGTAGGTATTTGACCCATGAGATGGACAGCCAGAGGCAGCAAGGTGTCAGCTATGAGGATGAAGCTCAGAAATTGAGTTCCACCAGCCTGGGCAGCATAGTAAGACCCTGTCTCTACAAAAAACATTAAAAAATTAGCCAACATGGTGGCACAAGGAGGCTGAGGCAGGAGGATCACTTGAGCCCAGGAGTTTGAGGGTACAGTGAGCTGGGATGACACTGCTGTGCTATAGCCCAGGCAACAGAGTTAGACTCTGTGTCAAAAAAAAATAAAGAAATTTAGCTCCAAATTTCCACATAAACAATTGTGATAGCAAGGCAAAGGATGGAGGGACAGGAACCAGGCAGTTAACTCAACAAGAAACTCAGAGAGTATAGGCAGAAGCAGAAGCCCAAGCCTTTGAACAAAGGAATATAAAGCAAGGAGAATGACCTCTGGTGAGTGTAATTGTCTGGATAGCAGAGAAGAGCAACTTAGAGTTCAACATGCTAGCCTACTATAGTTACATCCAGTATCTAGGACAATAGCTAGTATATATTAATAAGAAGAACTTAATACATTTTGTTAAATCAATGCCAATGTATAAATGCTGGATTACAACAATGGAGGCAATTCAAGAAACATCAGACACTACATAAAAGGCTTAGTGACAACAAGGAAGCATGAAATAGAGGGGAGGAGGAAATATCAAGTACTCAAAAATAAGGACCAACTGAGAATGGCCAGCACACTAAGAATTTATTCCCACAATAAACTTCCTTCCTCACAGATGCTCACCCAAGTTTAATGATGAAGATAAGTTAAAGTGAGATGGTGACTATGTTTCCATTAGAAGTTCCAGGTGTGTCCTATAGTTGGAACAAGGAGAGCCTCAGTTCCTCAGTTAGGTACTTCTCATTCTTCTTACCATGGCCAAAATTTAGCCTTGAAGCATGTAAGATCAGCCTCTGCATCCTTTCCAGCAAACACTCCATGTAGATACTACCAAATAATTGGACATGACAGTGGAAGTAAAATGTATTTGGCATCTAAATATAAAGTGAGTTTCTGTCCAGGGGCTTAGAAGCTAAAGTGTACAGGCTCTCAAAACATTTTTGGGCTTGGCAAACCATGGAAAGTGTGAATGACTACTCAGCTCGTTCAGTGGAGAATGAATGCTAATGGGAGAGCCCTGCTGACCACAGGAGCAGGGAAAATATAGTCCTCATGGAATAACTAAGTATCTAAAACAAGTCAACTCCAGGTTCAGAAAAGCTTAAGGGAAGGCTCTATCTGAGAGATTTATATTCATTTCTAACCGAAAAAAGTGATGGAAAAGATAGCAGGATACAAGCATCTGGTAAGATCTTGATGAGATTGCCATATTCCAGGGTCTGGACTTGTTCTTTGTGAGGCTCACTTCTTGTCCTGGGTGATCAGACCTGAAAGTCTAACTCAGGCCACCTAACATGCACGTGAGATTCAGGTGATGCCAGAAGGATGAATTGGTACCATACAGGAGGAAAGAACTATATTACAAGCCAGAATACTTAAAGACTATGCGATTAATGAATTCTGTCCCTGGGAAACTATAATCAGAAGGCAAAATGACCAGACAGTTGAACCTGGTTTAATTACTTCTTATCTCAAGTCCCTATGGCTCTGGATACTGAGTTAAGCTTGAATCCGCCAACAGAAAGACAGTAGACCCTTCTGTGTATGACTATAAAGAGAGAAAAAAATAAGACCAGGCTTGTTCAACGGAGGAAACCATGCTGAATTGCTAGAGAATGAAGATCTCAAAATGCACCTTGACCATTTTCAGTCTATGAAATACTCACAAGAAAAAACAAGATGCAATCTGAATATTATTATGTACATGCTATGTTTCAATTACCCAAAAGACTTGGACTCACATGGGCACATATATAATAGCATGAGTAAGGTCATGGGAGTATTATGCAAGATTTGCAACAAAATCTAGACCAACTAGGAAGCTGTCCTTTCCAAAGTAAGTTAACAGTGGAACTATTAGAAATGTTGTTTCAAAACAACATGAAAAAAATTTTAGTAAGTCTTTCCAGTAGGTCAGAAGGTAGAGAAAGCAATAATTCTGTCCAGATCTCCACAACTACTCAAGATGAGATATTCAGCATTTCTGCGGTGCCTGTTAATACAGGTCATATTAGCTAAAGGGTAAAGGGTAGCAGAGAGACTTTGATTTGTTTTTTGTTTGTTTTGTTTTTTACAGTTTATTTATCTGCTTGAGTAATTGTTATATTTTAGTTCCTCTGGGATTCCTGCTCTGTAAATAAAGGTGCAAACTATTTAGGAATTTTTATGCACAATAACAGAATGTGCTGAAAATAATTTATCATTGCCTATCTCCCAAACACCACAGTTCTTCTTCCCAATTACATTGGATATGTTTAATTTTTACTCCACTCCAAGCCCCTTAAAGAAGCAGCTCTCTATATTATGCAACTAACCGTCCCTCATTCCTGGTTGAATGAAATAATCTCGATATCATTCTCATGACAGCCAGTAGATTTACTGGGCATTGTTCAATTGCATCACCTTGAAGATTCAAAAGGTCATGTGGAGGTGGGGCTGGAAGGTCCATATTAGGCTTAAGTAAGTAAATAAGAAAGACTAAAACTGAGATAAAAGACCAGACTACACAAAAGAAACAGAAATATGGACTAAGAACTGCCTTATTCCTAATGGCATCCTGATTCTCATGAATCTGAACTACAGGTCTTCCCCTGTACAAAGATAGTCTATAAAGACTGAAAGAGGGGGCTAGCCTTCCAAATGTGCAGGTCTCAACATGAACTTATATGGCAAACAAACAACAACAAAAGACAAACAAGAAAACAGGGCCCAATCAGAGGACCAAAATCAATTTCAAAAAACCAACCCTAAAGAAACAGAGGTATACTAATTACTTGATGAAGATTTCAAAATAATCATTATAACGCTGCTCAGTGACCCCAGGAAAATGATATATAAACGAAATGAGAATATCAACACAGACAGAAAACAAACAAACAAAAAAGGACAAAACAGAAATTTTGGAGCTGAAGAATACAACTAAATTGAAAAATTCCTCAAAGGGATTCAATAGCAGACTTGAGAAAGCGGAAGAATCAACAAACTCAAATACAGGTCATTGGAAATTACCCAGTGAAAGGAGTAACTAATACCTTTTATATTAACCTGGATGGAACTGAAGACCGGTCTTCTAAGTGAAGTATCACAGGAATGGAAAAACAAACGCCACACATACTCATCATTAAAATTGGAGCTAATCGATCAACACTTATGTGCATATATGGAAATAACATTCATTGGAAATCAAGTAGGTGGGGGGGGAGGGGATGGGGAAATTGACACCTAACGGGTACAACACACACTACCTGGGTGATGGGCACTCTTATAACTTTGATTCAAATGGTGCAAAAGCAATTTATGTAACCAAAACATTTCCACTCTTGTAATATTCTGAAATTTTTTTAAAAAAAGGAAAAAAAGGAGCAAAAAGAAAAAAGAATGAGAAAAGGAGAAGAAAATCTAAGGAAGTATGGAACACTACCAAGTGGACCAACATACACATTATAGAAGTTCACAAAGAAGAGAGAGAAACAGCAGACAGGTTATTTGAAGAAATAATGGTGAAAAACTTCCCAATCCGGAGAAGAAAATGAACATCCAGATTCAAGAAGCCCAAAAGTCACCAACTATAATAAACACAAAGAAGTCCATGGAGACATATGTTATAATCAAATTGCCAAAAGGCAATGGAAGAATTTTGAAAGCAGCAAGATAAAAGTGACTCATCATGTACAAGGGGGTCTCCTTAAGACTATCAGTGTTTTGTGCTTTTTTTTTTCTTTTTTCAGAAGAAACCTTGCAGACCAGAAGAGAATGGGATAACATTTTGAAAATGCCGGGGTAAAAAAATGACAACCAAAAAAATACCATATCAGCGAAACTATCCTTCAAAAATGAGGAGAGATAAAGAAGGAAAGTTTCTCAACATAATAAAGGCCATTTAATAAAAAGCCACAGGTAACATTAAAATGAATGAGGAAAAAACTAAATGCTTTTCCACTAAGATTCAATACAAGGTAGGGATGCCCACTCTTACCACTTCTATTTAACATAGTACTGAAAGTACTAGGATAAGAAGTCAGACAAGAAAAAGAAATAAAAGACATCCAAATCAGAAAGGTAGAAGTAGAATCATCTCTATTTCCAGATGGCATGATCCCATATGTAAAAAACTCTGAAGACTCCACAAAGAAACTATCTGAACTTATAAATGAATTCATTAAAGTTGCAGGATACAAAATCAACACACAAAAATCAATGGCATTTTTATACACAAGTATCAACCTAACTGAAAAAAAATCATGAAAAGAATCTCATTTGTGATGTCATAAAAAAGAAACCAAAATAAAATACTAGAAATAAATTTAACCAAGGAGGTGAATGATCTGGACACCGAAAACTATAAAACATTGATGAAAGAAATTAAAGAAGACAGAAATAAATAGAAAGATACCCCATGCTCATTGATCACAAGAATTAATATTGTTAAAGTGTCCATACCGTCCAAAGCAATCCACAGATTCAATGTAATTCCTGTCAAAATCCCAATATCATTCTTCATAGAAATAGAAAAAACAATCATAAAGTTCTTATGGAACCATGAAAGACCCCAAATAGTCAAAAAACATTCTGAGAAGGAAAAACAAAGTTGAAAGCATCACACTTCCTAATTTAAAATTATATTACAAAGTTATAATAATCAAAAACAACATGATACTGACATAAAAACAGACACATAGACCAGTGGAACTAGATAGAGAGCCCAGAAATACATCCAAACATATACCATCAACTTATTTTTGACAAGGACATAAAGAAGACATAATGGGAAAGGGTAGTCTCTTCAATAAATGGTGCTGGGAAAATTGGATTTCCACATGCAAAAGAATAAAATTGAACCCTTGTCTTACATCATGGAGAAAAATCAACTCAGAATGGATAAAAGACCAAAATATAAGACAAGAAACTATAAGACTCCTAGAAGAACACATAAGAAATGTTTTTTTTGGAAATCACACCAAAACCTCAGGCTGCAAAAGAAAAAATAAATAAATGGGAATGCATCGAACTAAAAATCTTCTGAATAGCAAAGGAAATTATCAACAAAATGAAATGGCAGCTTGGAGACTAAAAAAAAATCTGATAAGGGGTTAATATCTAAAATTTATAAAGAACTCATACAACTCATTAGTGGAAAACAACCTGAATAAAAAACGGCAAAAGATCTGAAAAGACATTTCTCCACAGAAGACACAAAAATAGCCAATAGGTATAGGAAAAAGTGTTTACCATCATTAATCATCAGGTAAATGCAAATCAAAACCACTATGAAATACCACCTTACACCCATTAGGATGGTTATTATAAAGATGTCAAAAGATAGCAAATTTTGGCAAGGTTGTAAAGAAAAGGGAACTCTTGTACACCATTGGTGGAAATGTACATTGGTACAGTCACTATGGAAAATAGTATGGATTTCTTAAAAACATTAAAAATAGAACTAGAGTATGACCCAGCAATTCCTCTTTGGGGCGTGTACCCAAAGGAATTGAAATCACCACCTCATAAAGGTATCTGAACTCCTATGTTCAGTGAAGCATTATTCACAATAGCCAAGATATGGAAACAACATAAATATCCATCAATGGACAAATAGGTGAAGAAACTGTGGTACATACATATGATGCAATACTATTCAGCCCTAAAAAAAGAACAAGATTTTGCCATTTGCCACACCATGTAAGACCCTAGAGAACATTATGTTAAGTGAAAAAACCCACACACAGAAAAATATTGCATTATTTCACTTAATATGTAGGATCTTTTTTAAAAATTCAAATATACAGAGATAGAGAACAAGGCAGTAGTTACTAGGGATGAGGGCCAGGGGAGGAAATGGAGAAATACAGGTTGGAAGATACAAAGTGGCAGATATGTAGGATAAACAAGTCTAGAGATCTAATGTGCAACATGAGGACTATAGGTAGTAAAATTATACCGTATATGAGATTCATGCTAAATGAGTAGATTTTAGCTGCTTTTGCCACAGTAACAAAAAAATGGATAATTATGTGAGATGATGGATATGTTAATTTGCTTCACTATAGTAACCATTTTACTCTCTATATGTATCACATAATATCATGTTGTATACCTTAAATATAAATAATTAAAAAATTTATTTAAAAAAGAAAAAAATGAGGGGAAATAAGGACTGTCCCACATAAACAAAAATGAAGGGAGTTCTTCACCACTCGACCTGCCTTACAAGAGGTCTCCCTTTAAAACTTGCCTTAAAGGGAGCCCTTTAAGGTGAAATGAAAGGATACTACACAGCAACATAAAAGCATAGGAAAGTATAAAGCTCACTGATAAAGTTAAATATATAGACAAATACAGAATAATGTGATACTGTAATGGTGGTATGTAAACACTATTAATTCTCATATAGAAGTTAAAAGGCAAAAGTATAAAAATTACTATAACTATAAAAATAAGTTAATGGATACACAAATGGATACACAAAAAATTATACAAATATGTGTAATTTGTGACATCAATAACATAAAGTGAAGGGGAAAAGTAGAGTTTTAGTATGCAATTAAAGTTAAGTAGTTATCAGCTTAAAATAGATTGTTATAAGATGTTTTATGTAAGCCCCACGGTAATGACAAAGAAAATACCTATAGAACATACACAAAAAGAGAGAGAAAGGAGAGAGAGATTGAACATGGCACTACAAAAATCAATGAAACACACAGGAAGATAACGAGAGAGGTAAAGAGAGGAAAAGCTACAAGATAGAAAGTAAAAAACAAATGACAATAGTAAGTTCTTCCACATCAGTAATTACCTTAAATGTCAATGGATTAAACTCCCCAGTCAAAAGAGATAGAGTGGCTTAATGGATTGAAAACATCTAACTATAATATATGCTGTGGACAAAAGACTCACTTTAGATTTAAGGATACACATAGGCTGAAAGTGAAGAAATGGAAAAAGCATTTCATGTAAATGGTAACTAAAAGAGAGCTGAAGTGGACATACTTAGACAAAATAGACTTTAAGTCAGAAACTGTCACAAGAGATACAGAACGACATTATGTAATGAAAAAAGGGTCGATTTACCGGGAATATATAACAGTGATAAATACATATGCACCCAATATCAAAGCACTCACATATATGAAGTGAGCATTGACAGAGCTGGAAGAAGAAATAGACAGCAACACAATAACAGTAGGAGATTTCAATATCCCATTTTTAATCATGAATAGAAGAGGAATAGACAAAATTCAACACCTTTCATGATGAAAACACTCAACAACCAAGAAATAGAAGGAAATTGCTTCAACATAATAAAGGCCATATACAAAAAGCCCACAACCAACAACATACTTAATAGCAAAAACCTGAAAGCTTTTCTTCTAAGATCAGAAAAAGGCAAGGGTGCCTAATCTTGCCACTTTTATTCAGTATAGTACTGGAAGTCCTAGCCAAATCAATTAGGCAAGAAAAAGAAATGAAAGGCATCCAAATCAGAAAGGAAGAAGTAACATTATCTCTGTTCACTGATGACATGATCTTATATGTAGAAAATCCTAAAGATTCCACACCAAAAAAAAAAAAGAATCTGTTAGAACTAATAAAGAAAACTCAGCAAAGTTTAAGGATACAAAGCCAATACAAAAAAAAAAATGAGTTATATTTCTATACACTAACTGAGAAATATCTGACAAGGAAATTAGGGAAACATCTCGTTTACAATAGTATCAAAAAAAAATACTTAGAAATAAATTTAACCAAGAAGACAAAAAGCTTGCACATTGAAAACTATAAAACATTGCTGAAAGAAATTAAAGAAAGTATAAATAAATGGAGAGACATCCCATGTTCATAAAGTGTAAGACTTACTATTGTTAAAATGTCCATACCACCCAAAGGGATCTACAGATTCAATGCACTCTCTATCAGAATTCCACTGGCACTTTTTGCAGAAATAAAAAAAAAAATGATCCTAATATTCATATGGGGATACAAAGAACTCCAAATAGTAAAACAATCAAGTAAGAATAAAGCTGGAGACCTCATACTTCCTAAATTCAAAACTTATCATAATGGCAGACATATAGGCCAAGAGAACAAAATAGGGAGTCCAAAAATAAACCCATACATATTTGGTCAAACGATCTTTGGCAAGGGTGCCAAAACTATACAGTGGAAAAAGGATAGTCTCTTCAACAAATGGTGATGGGAAAACTGTATATACACTTACAAGAGACTTAAATTATACCATACACAAAAATCAACTCAAAATAGATTAAAGACTTAAATGTAGGACCTGAAACTATAAAACTCCTAGAAGAAATATAGTGGAAAAGCTTCATAACATCGGTCTTGGCAATGATTTCTTGGATATGATACTAAAAGCACAGGCAACAAAAGCAAAATTAGACAAGTGGGACTACATCAAACCAAAACACTTCTGTGCAGTAAGGAAACAATCAACATAGTGAAAAGGCAACCTATGGAATAAAAAATATTTGCAAACCATATATCTGATGAGTGGTTAATATCCAAAATATATAAGGAACTCCTAAAATTCAATAGCATAAAAACAAATAACCTGATTTAAAAATGGGCAAAGGATTTGACTAGACATTTCTCCAACAGGTATGTGAAAAAATGCTCAATATCATTAATCATCGGGGAAATGCAAATCAAACCCACAATGAAATACCATCTCACATCTGTTAGGATGACTATCATTGAAAAAGAAAAAAGAAAGAAGAAAGAAAGAAAAAAAGAGAGAAAAAAAAGAAGTGTTAGTGAGAATGCAGAGAAATTGGAACCCTTGTGCACTGTTGGCAGGAATGTAAAATGGTGCAGCCACTAATGAAAACAGTATGGAAGTTCCTCAACAAATGAAAAATAAAACTACCATATGATCCAGCAATCCTACTTCTGGATATTTATTCAAAAGAATTGAAAATAGGATCTCAAAGAGCTCCTGTGTTCACTGCAACATTATTCACAATAGCCAAGAGGTGGAAACAACTTAAATGTCCATTAATAGATAAATGGATAAACAAAATGTGGTATATAAATATAATGGACTATATTATTTAAAAAAATTAATATTTTTAATTGTTTAATTTTAATATTTATTAATATTTAAATGTAATATTATTTTTCCATATTATTAAAAAGAAGGAAATCCCATCACATGCTACATCAATGAAACTTGAGGACATTATACTAAGTGAAATAAGCCAGCCACAGACGGAATGTGTATGATTCTACTTACACGGAGTATCTAAAGTATTCATATTCACAGAAACAGAAAGTGTAAGGATGGTTGACTGGGGCTGAGGAAAGGGGAAATGGGAAGTTTCTGCTCAATGGATATAAAATTTCAGTCATAAAAAATGAAAAAGTTCTAGAGATCTGCTGTACAACAATGCATATAGTTAACAATACTGTGCTGTACACTTACAAATTTGTTAAGAGAGTAGATCTAATGTTACGTGTTTTTTACTACAATAAAAAGAGAGAAAAAGAGAAAACATGATGGGAAGATCATAGTTAATTAGCTGAAAGCCTTCAGGTACTACACCTCTGGGATATAATTCAGCAGTCACATGTTCCTGGTGCTCCCAGCCAATGAATCAGCACCAGAGTCAGACCTTTCCTGCCCAACACAGGACTCCTGTAATAGGCAATCTTTGCTTTAGGGCTCCCCTTGGCATGGTCGAGATTTTCTCAGAGCTGCATCTTCCTTCTTTCCCGCTCTCTTCCCAAATGTCATATCCTGCATTACAGGCTGGAGGCCCCCTAACCCCACCCTTCACCCCCATCTATTCCTGCTCCACAGGTATTCCTCCCAGTGAGGCTCCTGCATGTCTAACTCAGCCTTGGCATCTCCTTCTCAGAGAACCTGAACTGCCACAATGATTATGCGGCTAAAATAAAAACAAGGCGGAACTGAATACTGAACAACAATAATATGTAAGCTGAGGGGTGAGTAGAGTTAAAACATTGCTCATCGTGTTTGAGAGGAAGGTGGAGATATTAAAAGTTAAAAGTTATTTTAAGTGATCAAAGTTCTTTTCTCATTCAGTAAATATATATATTATTTCAGAGTATTACGGGGGTACAAATGTTTTGTTACATGAATTGCTTTTGTGCTATTTCAGTCAAAGTTATAAGTAAGCCCATCACTTCTAAAATAAAAGATAAAAGGCAGGAACACAGTATATACATCCATACTAGTCAAGGAGGAAACGGCATTGACTTTGAAGTCAGACAGAGCTGAGTTTAAGTCCCCAGTTCTAGTTCTACCACTTACTTAGTAGCATGACCCTAGATAAGTCACAGAACTTCGGTATGTCTTCTATAAACTAGAAATAATAATAACCTTATAGAACATTAAGGGGATTATTCCAAGGGTATCATTATTATCATTTGTTACCTGTCAAATAAATCCAAATTCCTTAACTAGGTCCTTGGAACTACCCACAGTTCAAAATCCCAATTAGCCTGTCCAAATTCACTGCTCACAATTCCTACACATACATGTTTCAATCAAAACTTATTAATAAAATGTGCCATTCTTGAAAGAAAAAATATACTTTTCTATTTTCATATCTTCTGCTCATACTTTAGCCCCCACTATTTTCATAAACCTTCACTGATCATAAACCCAGAGATTCTGCAGTGTTATAAAACCTTAAGGGCCTGAGATCCAGTTCCAGAATTCCCACAGCATGGCTATCTTCCATCTGTAGAAACACCTTCAGTGATGCAAAAGTCAGTACCATCCAAAGTAATCAAGTCCTGAAACTGATATTTCTGCCCATCAAAAGAGGTACTTTATTTTTAATTCAAATCAGATTCTGTGTAGCTTGCTCTTAGTGGAAGTAGTTTTTAGTCACTTGAGTCATATATAAGAAGTCATCTTTCTAAAAGATTCCTGGATGGAAGGCCACTGATGGCCTTCGAATCTTTGAATGTAGTCAGGATAGGGTCACTGAAACTTGTCTCACACTCAAAGCCTATTGAGTCTGAGATGTATGCAGCTCATCTGTGTATACCATAAATCACAGTAGTCCCTGTGCTGCAAGAACACCAAATACCCACCTTGTTGGCCAGCTCATGGAACAGGCTTCTGCCTCAATATCTCTACTAAGAACCCCTATTACTTGTTCAGACTAGAATATTACCCTAAATTGTGGGTGACTTAGGTAGACCCTGAAAACCTAGCAAGTTCTCTCAGTCCTTTCTCAAGAGATAGAGTTCATCTCCCTGTAACAGATCTCTTACTGTGAAGAGACCGATCACCTGGAATTATAGTTATAGCTATTATCTATGAAGTGGTTACTATATGTGCCAGACACTATGCTAAATTCATTTTATGAATTACCTTGATTATCAGCACAACCAAAAGACATATGTATTATTCTAAATTTACTACTGAGGAAGCAGAAGCACTGAAAGATAAGCAACTTCCCCAAGCATTTGTCAGCAAAGCCTCTCTGGAGCTAACATATTATTGTTTTTCTGACATTCAATCTGCTGTCCTACTACTTGGAAACCTGGTGCTACCTTTCTAGTTCAACCTGACATCCTTGGATAATTGTTACCTGAACATACCTGAGATCACAATATCCTTTATAAATGGTGTATGGCTCAATCCAGGTAATTTCACAAGGGCCAGCCTCTGCTATCAGGCAAGGGTTCCCAGCATCAGACTCCCCCAATTTTTCCTCTTAGCTGAATACTGAGGATCACTTTGTTAGACCCCAAGACCACCTCCCTTAAGTTAAAAAAAAAAAAAAAGCATCCATTTTGTCTGAATCCAGTTGTCATTTATCTTCCCTAAATACTCTGGACTTGAAAACGAGAGATCAGGATTCTACCACTAACTTACTCCATGGCCTTGGGCAAAACACTTAAACCTGTCAGGTCACAGTTTCCTCATCTATAAATTTAGGGTGTTAGACTAGTCCCTTCCAGCTATAAAATTCTGTGATTTTAAGATCAAACATGAAATCCTGATAGGAGGATTGTAATAAAACAGTAAAAAAGAAAGAAAATGGTCTGGTCTAGAAGATCTTGCTTATTTTATTATGAGTGTTTGGGGCTATGTTTACATCACTTAGAGACATTTAAAATGAGAACATTTTATAAGGCAAGAAACAAGAAAGCCCTCACACATGATATTTAAAATGTGGCTCCACAGTTCACAACACCTTCATCATGTATAAATAGAACATAGCATTTACAACCACTTACACTGTAATATATTTCTTTTGGCTGAGAGGCAATTTTCAACTACATGATTTTCTGAGAACACTGACTTTTTTCTTTATGTTGTTAGGTAAAGTAATGCTATTTGCAAAGATATAGGGTCCTTAGGCACTCACTCTAATTATTACTGTGCTTTTTGTAAATAATTACAATGGCTCCCATTCATTAAGTACCTACTTTTAGGTCTGACTCTATGCTTGGTAATTTACATACATAATCTCATTCTTCCAAGAAGCCTGCAAAATATGTATAATTATCACACTGTGCTCATAAGAAAATCACCTAAGAGAGCACAATAGCTTAGCTGAAAAACTGTTAAACAAGAAACCCAGGATGAGAACCCAAGTCTGCCAAACTCTGTTCTGCCAATTTGCCTTCAAAGAACTTAAAACAAGTCTACTCCCTATTTAAATAATAATGGCAGTTAAATTTATTGAATCCTTATTATCTGATAACCCTTTCAAGACTCCCAGCAACTTCATCAGCTAGGCATTACCAGTATCCCCACTTTATAGGTATGGAAACTGTAACATATACAAGTTAAGTAACTTGTCCAGAGTTCCACAAACTCCTACCTGCAAACCACCTAAAATCTGATAGAAGCTCAAGATCTATATGAAAAGTATTAATTTCTTCTCATTTCACAAATTTATGTCTAGGAATATTAGATTGATAAGGCGGTGCTTACAGAGTTTCAAATAAATCATGAAATTCTTCCACACACCCACACATATACCAAGTATGTACATACAGAAATGATCACCCAGGCTTATACATATTCCAATATTCCTGTCATCATCTCAATTGCTTCAGTTCCCCACACTTCGCTATCTTTCTTTATGAGAACTACATAGGCCAGTTTCTCTACCTAAACCAGTGAGACCAATAATAATAATATTTCAAACGATTATCTCAGACTCAACTGTTTCTACCATTTGACGTGCTATCACATGAAAGCAAGTGGTTTAAAATTTAAATGTAAAAAATAATTTATGAAAGAAAGTGTGATAGAATGACCACTTTGAGACCCTGAAACTTAGGTTTCTTCTTATTGAAAATTATTATAAGTTGTCTGTTACCAGCCCAAAGAGAGAATCATAACAAATATTTTGTCAAAGAAATGAGAAAAAACTTGAAAACTGGGAACAGAAATAATATATGGCCAGTTGTAAAATGTTTTAAATATCATAAAGTTTATGATAAACCTCAATTCCAAATAAACCCCTTGATGTTGTAAACATACACTGTGTTGGAGTGTTTTAAAAATTTATACACAGAATCAAATTCTCCATTGCAACATTAATTTTCCATTACCTTTTCAATAGTATCCTATGAAAACATACACATATAGAAGATGGATACTTTATGATAGCAACACATTGGAGCCAGTGTAATGAGGTTTATGTCAATGTTTCCATTTAAGCTACTTTTTTTCAGTAGGTTAATGACTGGACCATAAAAATGCAATTAAGAGAAATCTGGCAAGTGTGTTCTTAGCAACATTTTAAAAAACTGAAAAGAAACCAAAAGCAATGGCTGACCATTTGGAAGAAGATTCTTAAAATTATTTCGAGGAATAGGTACTGTAAAAGAAAGTTGTACAATAGCTTTGGCAACAAATTTATAAACATATTTTGGAAGTTCATTGCCAAATAAATTTAGTCATATCTTTTTCTATAAAATAATCTGTGACTTCAGACAGTTTGACACGTACATTCTTAATGGATATGACATGCATCGGCAGTAACATTAACATTTTTCCATAGTCACTAGTCACAGTATTTGGGAGTCCAGCTTTTCCTACGAAGGTGGTGTATTAAAGAGTAATGACATTCAATGTGAAATGAGACTCCATTTAAAATTATACCTCTGATAACTGTTGATGGAGTTGGGAACACGGGTCAGGAGTGGAAGACACATAGATTAAGGTGTCAGCTCTGCCACTTGTGAATCTGTGTGATCCGGGCAAGCTATTTAACCTCTCTGTACCTCTGTACTTCTCCTTTTTAAGCTGATTATAAAATGATATAGTACCTATATCATAGGGTCCATCCATTCAAAAAACTTGAGCATCTACTGGGGCAAACAGCACTAAACTAGTCTTTCTGGAACTTGCTTTATTTAAATACAATATGAAGTATTCTTAAATCATGGAAATTTCTGAGACTGAAATATTAATGATTCTTAGTGATTATATGTTTTAGAGAAGATTTTTTTTTGACAGCTGGTTAACTCTAAGATGGTGGGGATAGAGTAGCAAATCGTCTCAAATCACATTAATTATTTGGCTATTACAAACCATCCGTTTAAATGTGATAAATTAGGACATCTACCCAAAATACCTGATGGTCAATTCAACGAATATTCACTGAGCATCCACTTTATTTAAGGAAGATGCCAAAGATCACATTGAATACGGATTGACTGAAACATCCTGGAAGGGGTAACAACTACAAGTTCAGGATTTTGTGATGCATTCTAAATGGAGGGAAAAACATGCAAATACAGCACACAAAAATGGCCAGAAATATTTTTAGTTACAACAAAGAATTCAAAGATAGTGTAAAATGAAGCTGGATAAGAAGGTATAGGCCAAATTGTGAAAAGACCAAGAAAGCTTTTATACATGATTCCATGGAAGACATGTTGAAAGCTTTTCCAAAGGATTAAATGTAATGATACACATGGTAACTTTTAGCACAGTGCCTGCCTCATACCAACCACTCAAAATGCTAGTCAATAAATAATTGGTTTATAAAAATTTAATTACACCATATTCCGAATACTCACAAAATACTGCCAACACATGAACACAGGACCACACAACATATTTCTACCCCGCTCTTGCTCCTACCACATTGCACTTACTTTATATTATAAATTTAAGACTGATTTAGATGCATTTAATTCCACTTTAATTGTGTTCCACAGGCTTTGGGGAATCAAAAAAAGACGCAAACAACCCCTTGAGTCTCCTAGGCCTGGTCTTGATCTGGGGACAAATGACCTAAGTGGTAGATATTGGAAGTCATGTTAGACAAATGTTAGACACTACATCACCAAAATATCTTTAATGTTAAAACATTAAGGGACAGAGTTGGGGCAAGATAAATGGCCCAAGGCTGGAAGGTCAGAGTTTTTCTCTGACAACTGTTAAAAAAGACCTGCTACAGTCTGGGGATGAGATACAGCTGAGAGTTAATGCATAGTCCTGCAGATGGGGACAAGTATCAGTTAGTGCACACTCCCAGGAATGGTGCCAGTATCCACCCTAGGGACTCTCAAGGAAGCATTTCCTGATCTCCTTGGCCAGGTCCCATCTTTTGATAGCAAGTTGTCACCGCATAATATATTGTCATTTCTAGCAATCTTACATTCATTTAGATGATTATAAATTGGTCTCTTTCACTAGACAGTAAGTTTAATGAAAGCACGGGCCATGCCTACTGTTTGACTCACTACTGTGTCTCCAGTGCCTGGCACAAAGTAGGTAATTAATATATATTTATTGAAGAAGTAAATGGCAAAATAAATCAAGAGGATCATGAAATTCAGGCCAATCATCCTTCCAAACTGGAGGGCAAGTGGGATGCTGAGCTTGGATTCTGGTAAAACATCAAAGAACCTATTCAGGACATAGGGGTCAGGTGTCACTTGCCCCACCTCTCAGTGCAAGTGGTGATAACCCAAGAGGTGGAGTACTGAGCAGAAAACCAAGAAAAACCCAGCAACAGACTTCTAGGAACTTGATTATGCTCAGATGGAGACTCAGATAACTAGAAGAGAGAAAGTGGAAAGTAAAAGGTAGAGGATAGAAACATCCCCAGAGCTGCAGTGAGTAGCTGCTGAAGACATCTGAGGGGTTCCAGAGGTCTTGGGAGTGGGTTAAGAAGCATCTATTATAGCTCTCTACCTGGCCTGACAAGACAGACTTTGCAGATCCAGTAATGTGGGAAGGTAAAGAAGGGTTTTCCATGAGAGAACTACGTAAATAAGGCACAGAGTGGGAACATGAACAAGTAATTTGATAAAAACGTAGCTTAGGTGAAGAGAAATACTGAAAACACAATTGGAAAATTGGGGCCAGAACCTAATAGCTTCTATGTTAATGAAGCTAGACTTTAATCACTAAACCTTAGAGAGCCTCTGTAAGTTTTTGAGTAAGAGAGAGACCTGACCAAAGCTCAACTCTGAGGTTCAAGGGAGTATATATATTGGAAGGAAGAGAGAAGGTGCAGCTTGTACAGTAATCCAGGCAAGCAAAAATGAGGTAGGATTGTGTCCATGGAAATAGATACAAATCACAGCAGACAAAGAGTCAGTAAGACAAACTCTTAGAAACTCCATAGCACTTAGAAACTCAGGATGAAATGTGCACACATACGCTTCCTTAAAAGGGACTTACATAATATGATCTGACTCCTGCCCATTTTTATACCTTCATTTCCCATCCCCACTCTCAAGAGACTTTTACTACAGCTAGTAACAGCAACATGCCCCATATGAGCACCCACTCACGTGCCTTCACAGAATGCTAGTCTTTGCTGCCAGAATGTCCTTTCCCCACTTTCTTCCTTTATCAATTCCTCTCCCAACTCGAAATTCACCCCAGCATCTGATTTTCCCAAGGTTCTGCTCTGATCTCCCTCCAGTCCACATAGTCCCGCAGCAGCCTCAATATCTCAACTGCAGCACTCACCACACACTCAGTGCTAATTCAGATTTTCTGTGCTTTCTCCTGAAACTATAGCTAGTCGTTAGGAGAGGAAGTAGAACACAAATGCTGGAGCACAGGCTCCTGTTTCCATAACTTACCAGCTACCTATCATCCTTGGCCCTTATCTTCCTCTGCACAATGCAGGTAATACATACCTCACCAAACTACTACAAAAAATATAGGAGACAACAAATGCAAACTGCTTAGCATAGCAAAAGCGCTGAATAATACAGCCTTTTAATTAAATATTCTTGTGATGTTGCAGACAAAACAATGAAGTTGGTTAGGCTACTTGCCAGAAGTAACCAACAAAGTCAATGAAGAGACCCAGACTTTCCACCAAGATCTCCAGCCTCTCCACCCCTCCTTTCTCCAAATGATGTCTCTTGGCCCGGGACTTCCTCTAAAGTAGACCTAAACTAAAAATTCACAAAGAGATGGCCAAACTCTTGAACCAATTCCTCATTTCCTCTCACGGATACCAGACAAGAAGAAATGCAAAGAGAGAGCTACCCAAAGTGAAAACTCAACTTTATATAGCTTTGTGGCCAGAAAAAAAAAAAAAAACGGAGAAAAGTAACTTTTAACTCAACCAATAATTAGGACTCTACTTTGTTTCCTTCTAATTCAAGCCAAAATTATTTTTTCCCTTTTCAGTAATGAATCAAGTGATTCATGAGTATATTGGGGATTCTGTCTAGGCTTAGAGTTGGCTAGTAACATACAGAAGTGCATGTGGTTAATTAAATAAAAGAAAAAAATTGAATTCCTGCTATCAGGTCTCTTGGTGCACTAGTTTTTGGTACTTCTATCATAAGCCAAAGAAATTCAATCAATAAAACCCATGAAGAACTATCCATTTACAATATCCATTTACAGTATGTAAACATGAACTTTACCTTTTGTTCCATGCAACAGGAACTCACTGCCCTAGAAAGGAACACATTCCTTTATGATTCTGCTGCATCTCATTACCACAAAAAACTTAGTTAACATAATTTACAGTGATGTTCTTCTTTAAAGTTATATTTCATGCCATAATAATTTCCAAATACATTTACAGCACTCTACTGTAGGCAGAGAGTAAGGAAAAGAATACATCATTTCAAGATCCTGACGAATATTAAAATTCTGGTTAGAGTCACATTATAGTTTATGAATTCTGGTGCTTAATAAGGCATTTTTTTTTATTTCTGTTCACTATCGTAGAATTAAGTTACCTAACATTCAGAGGGCAGAAGGAAAATGTCATTTCCTCTGTTTTACAAAGGAAAAAACCTGAAAAGATGATGCTCTTCATTTAAAGACCTTCTTCATAATTGATGGATTATAAAAGGGAAGCTGTTACTGCCTGTCCAGAACAAAACCCCCTTACTGTAATCTGCCTGCCTGGAACCCCTACAGCTCGACTGGCCTACTGCTCTACCATAAGACCCCCTTTTGCCTTAGTTGATAGAAGTTAGACAAAAGTATGATGGCAGCTCATCCAAAGGTCAGTCAGTGGCCTGAGCCTGACCCAAAATTTGAGCTACTACAAACTCATTACTCTCCCAAACACTTGGTATTAGGAATAGGAGAGACTGAGCCATTTAAATGTAAAGAAGGTAGCAAAACTGTGCTGTGATGGTGAGTGAGGAAAATGGCCAACCAATAGTACCTGCAACCCAAAGTAATGAAGGGACAAAAGCAACTCTGAATAGCTGATGAGGAGGCTAGTGCAGATTACAGTATTCAACCAAGGAGAAGCAGAAAGGGCAGGAGACCAGTTCCTAGCGAAGACAGTTCATCAGATTTGACACCTGAATCTTTACAATAAACTGCCTTTTACTGAGGGACTCTCTACTCCTTGCAGTCAGACAATCAGAAACATGACTTTTTGACATAGTGTCTATTGGATAATTCCTATAGCTATTTGAGAACTGGGGGCGGGGGGGGGGACTATTTCACAGAAATATAAAATTCAAAAACCTAACAGAAAGTGTATCCTGCTTAAAAAACAAATGCTATATAAAGATTTAGGGCTATATTCACAACAACATACACATTTGTCTTAAACCATATTCGTCACATAAAGCTTGAGGTGCATATGAAATATATAATACTTATCAGATGTATTGTTTTTCTACGTTGCATAACAAATTAACACAAAATTGGCAGTTTAAAACAATACCCATTTATCTCACAGTTTCTGTATGGCAAAAGTCTGGGAACAGCTAAGCTGGGTTCTCTACTCAGGGTCTCCCAAAGCTGAAATTAAAGTGCTGGCTGAGCTGTGTTTTGATCAGGAGGCTTGCATAGGGAATGATCCCCTTCCCAGTGCCTTTAGTTTGTTGATTCATTTCCTTGTGGATGTAGGACTAAGGCCCTCATCTGCTAGAGGCCACCTCTCTCCATTAGGAGTTCACAACATGGCCATTTGCTTCCTGAAGGCCAGCAAGGAACATCTCTCACCCCAGTCTACCACGATGACTTGTGTAACACAACATAATCACAAGAGTGACTATCACCTTTGCCATATTATTGGCTAGAAGAAATTCCTAAGTTCCACCTGCAGTCAAGGGGAGGAAATTATATAAGGGATGATCACTGAGGATCATCTCATCATTCTGTCTACCACATCAGACAATTAATATCCCTGAGTACCACATTTCTCTCTTACTGTTTGCAGAGTAAATGGATCAAAATTCTTCCCCTTTGGAAATTTCTCAGAAATTTCTCTTGTCAGACGGAATATTACTCAATCATAAGAAACGACAGTGATCTAGCACCTCTTATATTTTCCTGGATTGAACTTGAGCCCATTATCCGAAGTGAGGTATCACCAGATCGGAAGAATGGGCTCCACTTGTACTTGCCACCAAATTGGTACTAACTGATGAACACGAGGGTGCTCACATGGCAGTAATATTCTCCAGGGATTAGGGGGATGGGAGGGTAAACCCACAACTAAAGGACACAGTGAGCATTGCAGAGGGGAAGGGCATGCCTCTAAACCTCACTTGGGTGAGGCAAAGACATAAAATATAACATGTTTGTACCCTCATAATATCCTGAAATAAAAAAAAAAAAGAAATTTCTCTTGTCAGAAATATTAGTTCAAAACACAAGATCACACACATACCCTCTCAATTGTCAAAATTAGTACATACTACCAAACTATAAAAATGTTCCTATGAAATCAACATTTTTAAAGATAATAAGAATAATTTTAAAGGGAACAAATCCCATAACCTGAGCAAACTGATTTACATTTCCTATACCTTCCACTTATCATCCAGAGAGGTGACATATGATTGATAGATATTAACAGATAGATAGACAGACGTATATGTGGGTGCCATAGCACAGAGACAAACAAGATAAACCTTTCCTAACATAGCTACAGTCTTTATAAAATCCCATTGGCTACTTAACCCTCCATCAAGTTGATACATAATAATTTAAGAAGCCATTCTCCTACAAAGTATTAAGTTTTTTATTAGTTATAAGTTGTTACCTGTTAACTTAAAAAAATCCTTAGGAAAAATCTGAAAAAGTGGGAATTATAAACCAAAGTGTATGATCACTTATTTGTTTCTTGAAAGGCATTGCCAAGCAGTTTTCCAAAAGTAGATTACCTCTTTATTTAGGCCAAGCCAATGCAAAAGTATTTAATTCTGTTATATCAAGTATTATCTATTTGCTTTTTGCAAATTTAAGTCACAAAATTGCAAGTTTTATTTTATTTATTTTATTTTTTTATTCTATTTTATTTATTTATTTATTTTTAATTTCAGCATATTATGGGGGTACAGATGTTTAGGTTA
>RJWJ010004876.1:41730-72364 GCA_004363605.1 Indri indri
ATTTATTGTTTTGGGACTTTTTGATAAAGGCCAGTCTCACTGGAGATAAGTGATATCTCATTGTGCTTTTGATTTGCATTTCCCTGATGATTAGAGATGTTGAGCATTTTTTCATTTGTTTTTTGGCCATTATTCTGTGCAACTTTTATTTTAAGTTTCATTATTTAATCATAGTAAGGCTGAAATATCCTATCTATATTTATCAATATATTATATCCTTATTAATGGAAATTATGTTCTTTATTTTACTATTGATGTTTTACTTTTCAATCCATAAGTGCTCACTATATAAGTCATAATTGATAGAAATCATTTTAACTAGCATTTTCTTCTTTTTTAAATGCATATTACATTAAAGTACTTAATAATTCAATATCTCAATTTGTTAATACCATTGTTTCTGATTTCTACTAATGCTTCAAAGCTTAATAAGTAACCAAACTTCCAAAGATAAAAAATTATTTTTTGCTAAATAGAAACATTTGATTTTTACATTTAAATCATTAATCCATATTAATTTCCATTTTTATGTCAGAATTTCATTACCTAATTATTCATACTAGTATATCTTATTGTAGCATTAATCACATTTTATTTTAAGTATCATTCTACTTCTCCTTCTCATCTCCTGCAATGTTAATTCTTTATGGGCAGAGATTTTGCCTTATCTGTCATACATAACTCCTAGCAAGGCTTTTGGCCCAAATAATCACTCAGTAAATGTTCACTGAAATTAAGTGAACAAAGTCTTTGACCTTAAAGAATTTGTAACCATATTCCAAACCCTATTACTGGAATTTAACGGCCAAAACAAATATTACTGGTGCCCTTTTCCTCCGAAGTCCTATTTAATTACTTCTTCAGGGCAGAGAGATAGCCAGAATGCTGTCCAGCACAAGAAAGTAATTCAAATCCAAGGCTATAGTGAAATCTCTGAAGGAGAAATTAGGACCAAGACTTTGTTCACTCTGGGCCAGGGGCCAGCAGAAGAGATGGGGATCTCCTGGGCCAGGGTTTATCCCTCAAGTATGCTGTCCCAGAAGGGCCCACTCAATC
This sequence comes from Indri indri, assembly GCA_004363605.1. NCBI lineage: Eukaryota > Metazoa > Chordata > Mammalia > Primates > Indriidae > Indri > Indri indri. The sequence continues at coordinate 42,787 of RJWJ010004876.1, forward strand.
TTTTTGGTTCCATAGAAACTATACAAAAGTTATGATAAAAGGCTAAAGTACTCCCAACCACTACACATAAGAAAGGCTGGACACATGCAACCATGGGAACTTGGGAGCACAAAAGGTATCATCTCAAAGCAGAGGATGGACAGCTTGCTGGTTAGTATGATGTTGGTCTCCTCCTTGCAATCATGCTCATCTCTACATTAATTTAAAAACTCGACCATTAAAGGTGACCAGAGCCATGAGTTAGCAAAGGAAAACAATAAACCATCCAAGAAGGAATAAGTAACCAGGAGAAAGACCAAGAAGAACACTAGGAAAGACAATTCTTGGTAAAATAAAACTGCTAGAAGAGGCAGAAGACAACTTAAGAAAAAAAATAAGATGATTTAAAGAGATTCACTTATAACATTAATGTTTTGTACAACTAAAAAACATAGCTGTTGAATTACAAAAGTAAATAGACACAGCGTGTTGTTGGCAGAGGAATTGACACATAAATCAATGGAATAGAACAGAGAACCCAGACATAGACCCCCACAAATATATCCAACTGATTTTTGAAAAAGGTACAAAAGCAACTTAATGGAGGAAAGACAGTCCTTTCATTGGTATCAACAAATGGTTGATAAAAATGGACATCCATGGCCTAAAGTGAAAAAACAGGAACCTCACACCTTACACAAAAATAAGTCAAAGTGGATCACAGACTTAAACATAAAACATAAACTTAAAAGCTTTTAGAAAGCAAACCCATAAAAGAAAATGTGAGGCATCTGGGGCTAAGGAAAGAGCTCTTAGACTTGACATCAAAATCACTAACCATAAGGAAAAAAAGTGATGAATTAGACCTCATCAAAATTAAAAATGTTTTCTCTGAGAAAGACTCTGTTAAAAGAATGAGAAAAAAAAAAAAAAACAAGCTACAAAGTGGGAGAAAATATTTTCAAACCACATATCTGACAAAGGTTAGTATCTAGAATATAGATACTGTCCCTCTCAAAACTCAAGAGAGAAGAAAAATCATAACATCCAATGAGGAAATGATAAAAGACATGAAGAGATATTTTACTAAATATCTACTTATGATAAATACACATGAAAAGATGTTCAACATCATTAGTGACTACAGAAATGAAACTAAAACCACACTGAGATATCACCACATAGCTATTAGAATGTCTAAATAAAAAATAGTGATAATATAAAATGCTGGTGAGGAGACAGGAAAATCAGGTCATTCATGCATTGCTTGTGAGAATATAAAATGGTACAGCCACTATGGAAAACAATTTGGCTATTACCTATAAAACTAAGCATGCAGCTACCACAAACCTAACAATTGCTTTCCTGGACATTTATCTCAGAAAAAAGAAGATTAAGGTTCACACAAAAATCTGTCCACAAGTATTCTTAATGGCTTATTCATAATGGTCAAAAACTGGAATCAATCTAGATGTCCTCCAATGGATGAATGGTTAAAAAAACAAAAAACAAAAAAACTGTTGTACACCCCCACCATGGAAGATACAACATTCTTAAAATGACAAAATTATATAAATAGAGAATACATTAAGAATTGCCAGGAGTCAGGGACTTGGAGTTGTAGGTGCACAGAGGGAGGGAACTGAGTATGACTAGAAGATCCCATCTCAGTGGGGAAGAGTCAGTGGCCTATTTTGGTATAATATTAAAGGAAGGTATTTGTTTATGAGTGTTAGGAACAGTAATATAACCATTAATGAAATGGGAAATCACAGAACTTCCAAATTAGCAACTAAAAAACAAAGTGATAGGTGAATAAATAGTAATTTCATTAAACCAACAAAAATAATGAAAAGGAACTAGGGAAACAAAGTAAATTATAAAGTAAAAAAGAAACAATAAAATAAAATTGGCCATTTCTATACTAGGTAAATGAGCCAAATACTTCCATCAGAATGGATAGAATATATTGAGATAAAGACAGCACACAAATATATGTTTATGAAAAACATACTGTTTAAAAATTATAGAAAAAGAAAAGGTTGAAATAAAAAGAACAAAAAGCTACCATTCAAGAGCAAATAAAAAGCAGAAGTGGTAATATTGCAGAATTTAAGCTTAAAAGTATTAAACATGACAAAGAAAGGCATTATGCAATAATAAGAAGCATGATTTATGAGACAGATTTAACTTCAAAAACATATAACTTAAAAGTTAAATAATGCAGATGTTAAATAAATAAAGCAAAGTAACATAGAAATTTTTGTTTTTGAGGAGAAGGAAAAAGGAGTTTATTAATTTGCTGGCAAATGAGGAGTTTGGCAGACTCCTGCCTCAAAGTACCAATGTCCTATTTCTGAGCAGAAGGACAAAGCTTTTAAAGGTTCTGATTAATCCTATCTTTGGCTAAGACAATCTCGTGGCCTCCACCTGGACAATTCCCTTGATCCATCTCCTGTGCAACAAAGAGCAAAGGACACTCTCCTCCCCCTCCCAACCCCTAGCCTGAGACAGGGATGTAGGTTTTAGTTCTCAAAAAGGGTGAGGGGGTTTGAAGAGACAGAAAATGTTTTTACCCTTTTTCAGGCCATTTTCTCAGTTACATGTTCCCCAACTGTCAATTTTACCCTTCCATATCTATGGGAGGAGGGACAACGTAGTCATAGTGTTGAATTGGGGTGATGTTTTAGATGAAAGGTACAGATTATCAGGTGAAAAGGGACATCAGCAATAACCACAACTGTGAGGATTGACAAGGTGAAATGGACTGTCTTGCACACAATGTCCCATATGGGGGGTTGGGTTAGAAAATAACCATGGGACCTCTGAGTGCAGAGCTATTAGTTGTACCCTGTAGGTGATCCAAGAGACTGGTTCCTGCAAATTCAGGAATCATGTACAGAAATACTTGTACCAAATGAGGTCTAAGATAACACACCCAGCAGCAAGACAAATCAACAGAAGAGGCAATAGCCTAGGGAAATCCTCACTAAGAAGTTGTCCCTCTGTCTTTGGTATGATGAACCTGAGGTTTTACTTCTGACAATTTTAATATGGTATGAGTTGTTAAAGGCATTTCATGGGGTCCCTTCCACCTCTTTCTTTCCAACTGGGGCAGGGACCTGAAAGAGGCAAATTCATGCATAGTGGTTAGCACCCGACCCTCTTATTTGACATATTGCTTTATTTTATTTTTGTTTTTACTCATGGTTATGTTACCATACTTACTTCAGGGTGCTACGAAGGGTCTCTCATAAACTATTTCTTAGGGGCTTAAGTTAAGCCCATATCTAAAAGGCTACCCTTACGCAGAGGAGGGCAAGCAGCAACACCCTATCTAGGCATACGGCTTTGCTTACTTGTTGGGTTACCTCTGCTAAAAGGAGAGTCCATTATCACTCTTGTGAAATGCTCGGGGCACCATGGAGTGTGCTCTGGGGTCCTGTTGACAATGGGGTGCTTGCTGACATTGTCACTGTAGGAGAAGGAGCTGCTGAGCCATCTCTGTAGCTGCGTATTCACAGTGTCTGTCACCAGCATGCCACTCTCTGTCTGCCTGGCCTCTTTCCCTGGACGGCTGATGCCCATTATCCCGTCATCCTCCAAGGCTGTTCCTGCTCTGTGCTGCAGTACGTGTGCAGGAACTTGGTGAAGGCCCTGTCTCAGGCCAGCAGGTCCTGGTAGAAGCCCATCTTGGAACCTCAGACATTCTCCTTTCAGGTAGGACAAATCTCTACCCACCCTAAAAAGGTATCTAACCAGCACAAGCCTAGGCGTCCGAGTGAAACTGTCAGTCATCAAAAAGGGACCTCCATATGTTGGGGTCCCTGTGTAATAGGTCACCTTTGTGTCCTTGGACCACCCCAAGTACAAAAACAGTTAGTTACAAACAGGGTCCTCTCAAATAAGGTCCCACCAAATCCATCAAGGCATCATGCTCCCAATGCGTGTATTCACGCAGGTGCCTCATAAGAGGCTGAACCAAAGCTTTGGGTAGGAGATGAGCCTATGAGAATTCTGTCTCCATTTAACTGTGTCATCCCAAATGTCAGAGACCCAGTCTATAGTCTTAAGGGGATCTAAATCTAGGCATAGTATCAAGGCCTAGAGGAACAGGTCACCTCTAGCGGCCTCCCTAACAGCTCTGCCAAAGGCCTGATTTCTTTTTGCAATGCTGGCCACCCACTTGGGTGCCCAGTTTTGGGCAACGTTCCTTTCAAGGTCCTTCTTTTTTACAAAAAGTCAGTCTGAGGTGGTTTTTTTGCCCTTTCCTTTTGACAGTCTCAAAGGACCCTGCCGGCTATTCTTGCACATTCAACCCTGTATCTGATATTGCTGTAAATTGCCCTGCTATTGCAAGGGGTTCCCTCTGGCCCAAATTGAGTTGCCAGGAGAGACCATTCTGAATCCTGAGTCATAATTTGCTGGGTGTGGGACTGAAGAGTTAGTTCAGGCCAAGTACTTCTTGACCCTGCCCATGGTGCCAAGACGGCGGCAGAGGAAAGCATTCCTTTCCCCTTGCCGTGTGCCACTGCACTGGTCCTCCCTCCTGCCTGGTCCACCCCCAGGCTGTGGCCCCCACCCAGCGCTTCACCCTGGCCAGCTGCAGGGGTTCCAGTGGGGCCAGGAGGACGTCATTTATCAAAAATCATACAAACACAGATTATTTGTATACCATAACATAGAAATTAAATAAGCAAAGGAAAATAAATAAACCAAAAGCTAATAAACTGATAAAACAGTCATAGAAAGATAAATACCCCTCTTTCAAAATATAATACAGCTAGTACATTAAATGTCTATACCACCCAAAGTGAGCTACAGATTCAATGCAATCCCTATTAAAATACCAACATCATTTTTCACAGATCTAGAAAAAATAATTCTATGCTTCATATGGAACAAGAAAAGACCCTGTATAGCTAAAGCAACCTTAAGCAAAAAGAACAAATTGGGAGGCATCAATTCACCAAAGTTCAAGATATGCTGCAAGGTTATCGTAACAAAAACATCATGGCACTGGCACAAGAACATAGACATAGACCACTGGAACAGGACGGAGAACCCAGATAAAAAAACATCCTCACATACCACCTGATCTTTGACAAAACAGACAAAAACATACACTGGGGAAAAGAATCCTTACTCAATAAATGGTTCTGGGAATATTGGATAGCCACATGTAGAAGACTGAAACAGAATCCACACCTCTCACCTTTCACAAAAATCAGCTCACGGTGGATAACAGACTTAAACCTAAGGCATGAAACCATAAGAATTCTAGAAGAAAATGTTGGAAAAACTCTTATAGACGTTGGCCTAGCCAAAGAATTTATGAAGAAGACTCCAAAATCAATGACAGAAACAATAAAAATAAATAAATGGGACCTGATCAAATTAAAAAGCTTCTGCAATACTCTGGTATCTCTTCAGATCGTATAATTCTTTTGCCTTTTAAAAAGCTTCTGCACATCCAAAGAAACTATCACTAGAATGAACAGACAATCTATGGAATGGGAGAAAATATTTGCATGCTCTACATCTGATAAAGGGCTGATATCTAGAATCTATATAGAACTCAGGAAAATCAGCAAGAAAAAAATCAAACAACCCCATTAAAAAGTGCACGAAGGACATGAACAGAAACTTTTCAAAAGAAGATAGACAAATGGCCGAGAAACATATGAAAAAATGCTCAACATCTCTAATCATCAGGGAAATGCAAATCAAAACCACAATGAGATATCACTTAACTCCAGTGAAAGCAGCTTTTATCAAAAAGTCTCAAAATAACAAGCGCTGGTGTGGATGCAGAGAGATAGGAACACTCATACACTACTGAAGGGACTACGAATTAGTACAACCTCTATGAAAAGCAGTATGGAGATACTTCGAACAACTAAAAGCAGACCTACCATTTGATCCAGCAATCCCACTACTGTGTATCTACCCAAAGAAAAAAAAGACATTCTATAAAAAAGACACCTGTACTTGAATGTTTATAGCAGCACAAACATTCACAATTGCAAAGATGTGGAAACAACCCAAGTGCCCATCGGGACATGAATGGATTAATAAAATGTGGTATATGTATACTATGGAGTACTACTCAGCCACAAAAAATGATGAACTACCTATTGTATTATCTTGAATGGAGCTGGAGCCCATTCTTCTAAGTGAAGTATCACAAGAATGAAAAAAAAAAAAACACCACATGTACTTACCATTAAATTGGTACTAACTGATCAACACTAATATGCACATATGGGAAGTAACATTCATAGAGTGTCAAGACGGGTGGGAGTGGGGAGGAAGGGATGGGTAAATCCACACCTAATGGATGTGGTGTGTGCTGTCTGGGGGATGGGCACACTTTGTCAGGTGGTGCAAAGGCAATTTATGTAACCAAAGTGTTTGCACCACTGTAATACTCTGAAATAAAAAAAAGAACAAAAAAAAATTAAACTAAGACATTTTAACAATATTTATTTTAAAATAACAATAATAAACATATGTTACCATAAATAAATTTTATTAATAAAAAAATAATATTTTTCCAAATAAAACAATAATAAAAACACAAACATCCTTAAAATCAGAATGACCCCTTGTTACCACCCTTATTCCAAAATTTGGCTTTGAGGTTCTAGTAAATAAGGATAAGGAAATAAAATAATTGGCATAATAATAATAGAAGTAGTAATAATAACAATGGATGATTCAAAATTACATTTTAAAAGATATATTTTATACCTAGAGAACTCGGAAGACCCTAAAAATAAAGGTACCAAAAATCATAAGGTAATTTGATAAGGTGACTAGATGGGCTATGTGCAAACAAAATACCTCTAACAAGAACCAGAAATTAAAAGAGAAAGAAAATTGCTATCACAGTAGTAAAAAGATATATGTAGTTGTAGAATTTTATTTTTAAACACAAAATAAGATTGGAAAGGAACATTTGATACCAAAAGAAAATAAAAATAAATCCTCCAAAAATATGTACCTTGAAAGCAATCTAGCTAGAATCATAATCATTTTGAATTCATTTAAAATGATGTTAATGTTCATATGGAAGAATAAATGTCTGAGAAGATAAAACATATGAAAATAACAGTAAGTTGAGGAGTTGCCTGTATATAAAAACTTAATATTTATTCAAAATGCTGTCAAAACTAACTATTCATCTATAAGTAAATTAAGTTATTATTTCACATCATATAAACAAATACATTCCATGTGGGTGGAGAAAAGGTACAAATATAAAAATAGAATAAAATTTAGGAGAATAAATTTTGGGGTAGACCTTTTAAACAAGGTGTTTTTAGTCAAACATAGAAAACCAAAACATTCTAGAAGAAAAAACAGACATTTGATTAGATAAAAAATAAATACATAGTCAAAGATGAATAATGGATTGAGAAAATACTGATGTAAAAAGAATCTCTATGTATTAATAAGGAAATGTATAAGTAAGCAAAAATATGTGAACAGGAAATGCAACCAATAAACATAAAGAGAGTTGAACTCAATAAGAGTCAGAGGACTAAATATTAAAATAGCATTGTTATTCAATTTTTTCCTTTCAATTTCCAACATTTTTAAAAGGTGATATTGCCCGGTATTAGAGAAAATTAGAGGTAAAACAAGGATACTTTCATACACTGTTGATGAAAATATGAATTGCTATCTTTTTGGAAATAAGTCTAGCAATTACAGTAGTCCCCTGTTATCTGTGAGAGATATGTTCCAAGACACCCAGTGGATGCCTGAAACAGTGGATAGTACCAAACTCTATATGTACTATGTTTTTTCAATCTGATAACACAGGTGGCTACTGCACTTAGTAGTAGACTAACAGGCAAGCAGCATATTCAGCATGGGTATGCTGGACAGGGGAACAGTTCACATCCTAGGTGAAATGAAGTGTGGGACAGCCCAAGAATTGCTATTCAGAATGATGCTCAGTTTAAAACTAGTGAATTGTTTACTTCTAGAATTTTCCATTTAATAGTTTCAGATAACAGTTGACCACAGTAACTAAACCACAGAAAGCAAAACTGTGGATAAGGGGCAGCTGTATAGTTCCTTCCTTCCCAGAGCTAGAGTAATCCCACTACTAATAATCAATTTTATAGATACAATAGCCACATTTTATCTACATATAAAATAATTTTTATTGCAGCATTTGTTATAATGGCAAAAAAAATGGATATGATATACTATCCATCAATAGGGGAATAAATCATGTTACATCCAAGCCATGATATAGTATGCAGCCATCAAAAAGAATAGGGTCTTGGAAAGAGAAATTTCCAAGATGTACTGCATAAGTATTATTACCTTTTCTTTACATTTATCAATATAATAAAGAAAATTAAAATTCATTGCTTTTATTTACATTTATTTGATTACTAATGAGATTTAAAGGTTTTCTTCATGTTCTTATTAGTCATTTATATTTTCTTTTTTATTAATCATCTCTAATGTTGCTTGTTTTACTAAGGATTTTCATAATTTTCTTATTAATTTTCAAAAATTAAGAACTCACTCTCTGACCATCAAATCATTTTATAAATATTTTATATACTACATAATAATGTTTATGTATTTCTCACATACAAACGTTGCACATTTTTGAATACTTAAATCTATCAGTACCTTAATTTGCCTTTGTATTGGACTTACAATGTACATTCCTACCTAAAGAGTGTATAACTGTTTTTCCTTATTTTCTCTGAGTACTTGTAAAGTTTTATATTTTTTTACATGTAAATCTTTAATTCATCTGGAGTTTATTTTGGTGGATGAAGTGAGTTAGGAATCTGACTCTCCCCACTGAAGTAGGGTTTCTGCTGTTTCTGGAAACAGCAGGCAGGAGGTCTAGGAAGGAGGCCAGACACAGCCAAGCGATATTCTTGAGGGAAGCCAGAAGAAAAAGAAACTAGCTATGGAAAGCAGGCCTATGGAACAGCAGTTTCCCCCATGTACAGAGAATAAACCAAGCAGAGAGGAAATTTTGCTACTTGAATGTTCCCGGTCTCGAACTTCTTCCAAATTGCTTGGTCACTAATTTAAATTTATGCTATTAAACCACTCAATTTTAGATTTGAAGGAAGGATCCTAACATCAGAGAATGTTGACAAGACCCAAAAAGAATCCATCCATGCTATTTTTTGGTAAATACAAGGTCAAAATAAATGTTTTTCATTTAAGAATGAATAAATATAAAAAGATAATATCTGCAAAAGTATTATGTTCTACAAAAGGAAATTAATATAACATGTAAGAGGTAAAGAGCATAAAGCATATTTTTAACATACATACAGCAGAATGTAAGTAAGTTTTAGAAAGCATTTATTCATGCTCTTATGAAATTAAGAAAACACTCTGGACTCTCCAAACAAAGAAGGTAAAGAAGAAATTAAAAAAAACACTTAAACACAAAATTAACAGATCACTAAAAGAAAAAAAGGGCTGGGGGCAGTGGCTCATGCCTGTAATCCTAGCACTCTGGGAGGCCGAGGCGGGCGGATCGTTTGAGCTCAGGAGTTCGAGACCAGCCTGAGCAAGAGCGAGATCCTGTCTCTACTATAAATAGAAAGAAATTAGCCGGACAACTAAAAATAGAAAAAATTAGGTGGGCATAGTGGCACATGCCTGTAGTCCCAGCTACCCGGGAGGCTGAGGCAGGAGGATCACTTGAGCCCAGGAGTTTGAGGTTGCTGTGAACTAGCCTGATGCCATGGCACTCTAGCCTAGGCAAGAGAGTGAGACTCTGTCTCATAAAAAAAAAGGAGAATAAAAATGCCTTAATAGAATCTAAAATTACACTAAAACTTGTAAAGTTTAGAATCTATACTGCAGAAAATCTGCCAAGTCATATGGAGGACTACACAAGATTGAAGAGGAAAGGAACAAAAATATTAAAATGGCTAAGATATGATAACAAATTATGGAAGACATAAAATGGAGATTCAACATATTTTAATAAAGAAGAAATCTAAACAAAACAAACCATCTAATATTGCATAAGAAACTTTCCTTAAAAGTACAGCTTCTTGTTGTCAGTGAGCTCCTCTTGGAAGGATGAAAAAAGAAGAAAAAGCATCAGCTAATTTTACAAACTATTAATATAAATACTCTTGAGTAGTAACAAGAATTTTGTCTTGGACAGCACATTTTGGCCACTAAGAAATTTTAATTCCTAGTTAAACTTCATCTTCCTAACTAGTTAAGTAGATGCACCAATAAGAAACAAGTGGTCTATTTGTCAGTCGAACTTAAAAGGAAAGAAGCCCATGAGAGAAGAGTGGCTTCTGATGTGACTTGTGAGGACCCGGACAAGCAGCAGAATCTCTGGTCTAATGGACAAGATTCTGTGGGTTGGCAATGCTTAGAAGTCATGCTAGGATCTGAAACCCTCTTGGCACCCTTTGACTTCCACCTTTGAACAAGAAGCCATTTACGTCGTATTTGCCATCAGCAATGTCCAACCAGAGAAAGAACATTTGAGCACTTGAACAGGGTTAGGAAAGGTGAATGGAGTTGGGCTAAAGGGATTGGGAACAATGTCTTGCCAATATTTTGTCTACCACACTCAATAAATTGCCCTCTTTTCCTTTCTAGTTATTAATTTTTTTGGAAATATTTACTTTTTTATTGATACGTAATAGATGTACATATTTTCAGGGTGTATGTGATAATTTGATACATTCATATAATGCGTAAAGACCAAATCAGATAATTGGGATATCCATCATCTTAAATATTTATCTTTTCTTTATGCTAGGAACATTTGGATTATTCTCTTCTGGCTATTTTGAAATATACACTAGATTATTGTTAAGTATAGCCATCCTATTGATTTATTGAACACTAGCTCTTACTTCTTCTATCTAACTGTATATTTGCACCCATTGATCAACCTCACTTCATCTCCCTTATCCCCTATACCTCCTGGCCTCTGGTAACCACCAATCTGCCTCCATCTTCTCTGGAAGCACATTTTTTAGCTCCCACATACGAGTGAGAACATCCAATATTTGTCTTTCTGTGCTTGGATTATTCCACTTAACATAATGACTTCCAGTTCCATCTACGTCGCTGCAAATGACAAGATTTCATTCTTGTTTATTCTTGTCCTCTTTTATGTGCATAATTCATTGACTTATGACAGTGGATTATGGAGAAGTGAGATGATCCCAATCTATATTCTTTTAGTTTAATCGGAGTTTTTCTACAACAAATAAAATTACCAAGCTGAATAGAATTTAACCAAATCTAACCTTATACATGGTGCAATTAATTAAACCTAGATAAATCCTAATCGGTATCTTTTCAAAGATAAAGACATAGTCCTTAAAAAGTAATTTTCTTATAAAAAGGCAGATTGGCCTAGATTACTTCCTCATAATAGTACATACGGAATAAAATTATAGAGTTTTTCGACAGGGAAAGATTGCTTCTCAAGAATTCTATATCCAGACAAATTGTCATTCACTTATAAAGACAATAGAAAGATATTATCCTGTATGTAAAGGCTGATAAAATACACCACCTATGCTTTCTGGATGAAAAACAAAATCTTGGACACATACTCCAACCACAAAGAGGTTAGGTAAAACAAAAAAACTCATGAATATGCAAGTTGTGCAATGAAAGAAATGGGAATGAATATTTCCAGCACTTAATCTCAGAATTATATCCAAGTAGCTGCTAAAATATAAAATATTAATAGAATAAGGGTATAATAATTATTGAAAGAAAAAATACACAAGTTAAAAATAATAATTTAAGTAGTAACTGAGATAAAAAATAATAATCAAATATGCAAACAGAAATCTGGAAGCTCCAAGGGAAAAAAGTAAAAGGGTACAAATTCCTTCAACTCGTATCACGGCGGACAGTCAATATAGTTTTATTCTTAATGTGAGTAGTTAGAAAAATACATTTTCGGCCAGGCACAGTGGCTTACACCTGTAAACCCAGCACTCTGGGAGGCCGAGGCAGGAAACCAGCCTGAGCAAGAGCGAGACCTCATCTCTATTAAAAATACAAAATTAGCCGATGTGGTGGCACGTGCCTGCAGTTCCAGCTATTCATGAGCTGAGGAAAGAGGATCACCTGAGCCCAGGAGTTTGAAGTTGCAGTGAGCTATGATGATGCTACCGCATTCTATCCAGGGCAACAGAGTGAGACTATGTGTAAAAAAAAAAAAAAAAAAATTTCAAGTAAGCTTTTTTTAAGAGAAAAATAACCTTTAGTAAAAATTAAAACAAATGTATACCCTCTAAATTTACTAGAAGGAACAAAAAAAGCAACACAGCATGGTTTTTAAAAACACAAAACAAAGAGAACAATGGAAAAGATTTTTAAAAATTCAAATCACATGTCATAAGTAGAACCAAATATCAGTAAAATACAAGCAAATATTCAAAGGGAAAACTACATGTCAAGGAGAGACATGTCTATATCAAAATGATTCTGAAAAGTTTAAAATAAATATAACAATAATAGTAATAGAAAGTTATAACCTTGTGCTTAGTATGTTCTAGATAATACCACAGGCATTTTACAACTAGTAACTCATTTAAATTCTCAAAACATCTCCATTTTATAGATGATAAAACCAAGGTACAAAGAAGATAAGCAACTTTCTTAAGGTCATTTAGGTAGTAAGTCCTAGGATCAAACCCAGACAGTCTGGCTCCAGAGCACATGATTTTAATCACGACACTGCCTCTTGGACATGGGTGATACACTCTCTCAGCCCCTGCAGATCTACAATGTCTCTCTGTTGCCTTCATTGATTGACAATATTGTGCCAAACAAATGAAATAATATCATATAAACAAATATTGTAGAATTCAGGACAAAAGTATTAACTGGACAAAAAATAATTAAAAGGACCTAAATTATATTGGAGACAGTTATTATAACACAGCTCAAGACATCTGAATTAAAACTACTTAGAAATAATAAAGGACATGGTCGGTTATGAGCACATATAAGCAGTTATCCTATGCTTATATTACATGCTTATACTACACAATGGGAAAAGATCCTACTCACTATAGCTCTGAAAAGATGTAAAATGTCTAGGAATAGATAACAAGAAAAGCATATGACCTATATGAAGAAATCTACAAAACTTAGTCAAGGGGCATACTATGAGAGTTGACTAGTGTCATGCTTCTGGATGGGAAGACTCAATTATGCTTAATAGGTCAATTCTAATCAAATTAATTTTTACATTTAAAGCAGTACCAATCAAAATCTGAAAAAAAATTTTTAACATCATATTTTCACTCAAAAATTTCTCTGAAAGTATATATAGATAACATTACAATAGGCAAGAAAATACTAAAAACGAAGAATGCTACAGGTTTACAAAAATAGAGTCTAAACTTGCTATAAAGCCAAAATAATGATAATAGAATTGAACTGAAGCAATAGGAGACGATAGAATAGAACATAAAATCCAGAACCATGTGGGCCTGTGTGTATGAGTTCAAAAAATAAGTACTAATCACTAAGGGATTATTAATAAATGGTTATAAGTTAACAAGATAACTATTTGAAGGACTGACACAGAAATAGGAACTGTACTTATCTTTGGACAAATGATTTTCCTTTGTTTCTGTTTGTTTTGTCTTTCCCTAGCATTTCGGTATTTTCCTGAGCTCTCCAAATTTCCAACGAGAATCTTTTAATTTTATAATTAGAAAAAAATCATAAATGTTATTTTAATGGTATGGGTTCAATTCAAGTTGTAATTATAAAAGAAAAATGTATTGTTTTAATTCTATAAATTTGAGATTCCTCCCAAGTGACAGGAAACTAAGGGGAAAATTTGTTTGGGTAATAAACTATAATCTAGGTAAACTGTGAAAGAGAAAAAGGGTGAAAAATATTCTCAGAGAATTGGGTACTGCTTTGAAAAAGTAAAACTTGTTGAGAGGCTATAATAGTGGGGAACTAAGTCAGAAAAACGTTCCATGAGGAAACTTAGGTAGGTAGGAGGAGATATCCTGGAGGGATAAAAATAATCAAAGAAAGTCAATCCTTCTCAGTTTCCATAAGCCAGTTTCTAACATGATTTCTGGAACAAAAATGTTCAAAGGAAAGTGACTAGGTTTCCTAAAATAGTGACTAGGTTTCCTAAATTACTAGTAATGTAGATGAGCATCTCTAGAAAATCACTGAAGTGTATGTCCTCAATAGCAGCTCCAACATATATGATAAATAGAATATGCAAGTACACGCATTATACACTGACAACCAGGAGCATCTGTCATTTAAAAGAAAGGAGATAAGCATAACAAAAGTTGCTTTCAAGTTTAAAAAATGCTCTAGGAATATTGTCTTTTAAAAAAGAAAGTCATTGCCTTCAGTATGCCTTCTAAATTTTTTTACATAATGACTACCAAAAGATTACAGAAAAGTACATTTGGTCTGAATGACTTGGAGAAACTTGCTGGCATCAAAAGCAACAAACCATTAATATCCTTCCCAGGGAAATAGGTAAAACAGAACTGAAGAAAACATCTGAACTCAGGGGTAGGTTATTGAGTTTATGGTAATAGAAAACTATTCCAGCCTCACTAGGGAATGAATTGGAGGGTTCTTATTTCAGATAATGTGTCCTGTTTTAAGCTAAGATAGTCTAGTTTAGAAGAAATGTAAATGAAAATGCTCTTCTAGTCTATGTTGCCAATCCATAAATTGGTGGTGGAGAGCGGACATTATACTCTTAATTCACTCCTAAAAAAGGCTTCTAAGAGCTCAGATCTGCCTAATCCTTTTGCGGAGGATTGCCAAAATTGAATGAGGGAAGATCAAAAACAAAATACTGTCGACGTTGTTCATTCTTCAATACTTATAGACTCAGCCCAACTATACTTTTTCTCTCTCTTTTTTTTTTTTTTTTTTGGTATGATCTTAAGTACTGAAGCTTACTATAATATTTCCATCTTCTTAAGACTTAAATTGGACTGCTTTTTATCAGGCCATAAATAATGACATACTTTTTTTATTTTGCCATAATTTTAGTATACACAAAATTTTATATTTTCATCAACTTTAAAGATATATAATTAAATGAATGTTTATCTTAATTTCAGATAATATTCTGACAAATGCTTTCTGACTTTTATTGTTTTATTAAATCAAAATATCTGGAATTATTCTTAAACTTTAAAAGCTATTTCATCTAGTTTTTGAAATATAACATAGCTACACTTATTATATTTTTAATTCATAGAGCCAAGTCAGTCAGGACAAAATTTGTCTTGAATCAACAGAGATATCAACCACAAAATTTATCCGATGACAATAAGGTGAATTGCAGGCATTTTCCTATAAGTTTGTGCGTTTGAATTCTTATTTTCATTCATATTTTGTTTTCTTCGTTGTAGTCTTAAAAGAAGGCCTTAAAGCTCTTTGTTCTTTTTTTTGTCTTTTTCAAAAAATATATTTAAGATTTTATTTTTGTAAAGTAGACTTTATTTCTACATTTGTTTTAGACCAAGAACCTGGACTATCATTATATTTCCCAGTTTTCTGTCCATATGTATAACTTAAAGCTCAGCAAAAATAGCCGAGGGATCCTTTGTTTCTACTCCCAAGCCAAATGATTATTGTAAAAATTCAGAATTCTCTCAGCTGTCATTGAATATGAATGAGCACCTAAAAAACCAGTACACTTTGCAATATTATTTACTCTTTTAAAAACTTCTCAAAAGACTAGGACAGATTTTTGGCATACTTATCCCTGAGCTATATTTTATGACTAAATTATAACTTTCTGAATAAAAGAGATTAGTATAAATTAACTCAGAATTGAACAAGCCCTAATCAGGTTAGCTATCTACTTAACCTAAATAAACCACTTTACTTTCCCAACGGCATTACAATTAAAATCTGCTGTGATAGCATTATAGGATTTCATAAATTGAAAAGGATATTTCCTGATTGTTAAAACATTAATTTTGTAAAATATTTCTATAATAAGCAACATTGATATTATAAGAAGCAAAGTGAATGTGCTTTGTAATTAAATAATTAAAGCATTACATATTCAAATGCTAATTTTAAAGCAGGAAACATATTATCTTAATGGTAATGGAAAAGGAAAAGACATTATCCTCATTATAGAAATGAAGAGATTAAGGTCCATATTTATATAACACATATCCTATCACAATTATATCTTCTATCACTTTAAAACCAGTATAAAACACTGAATATTTTGTGTTTACCTGCGGGACACTATACACACATGATCAGGACTCTTAACTTTTTCCAGCATCAGTAAACTGACACATTAGCCTCAGCAAAACAGCCTAGGAGGAGGCCTGGCTATTTAAATTCTTCTGCTGTTCTGGAGGATCTGCAAGCGGGGTGGGGGGATCTCCCTCTGATTTCTTATGCAGCTTGCAGAAAAGTGATGAGGTTTAGGTTTGGGTTTTACGTGATGAAGAGGTCTAGAAATTGAACCCTGGCTCAGCATACCAGGGAGTTGGTGTTGTTTCAGGCTAAAGCCAGCTAATTCCACAAAGATACCAGAATTAGGAATAGGAACCACTTATTCCCAGCACTGCTGGAGTACATCTCTCTGTGAGCAGTAAGGACCTGGCAGAGCACAGGATCATACTGAACAGCCTCTGTTGGCCTGAGAAGCATTTTTCTCTACAAGTAGCTATGCTGTCAAAACAATAGATGCTGGCATGGATGAGGAGAGAAAGGAACACTTAAATGCTGTTTGTGGGACTGCAAACTAGTGCAACCTCTATGGAAAACAGTATGGAGATTCCTAAAAGAACTAAAAGTAGACCTACCATTTGATCCAGCAATCCCACTACTGGGTATTTATCCAATGGAAAAAAGTCATTTTATCAAAAAGATGCTTGCACTCAAATGTTTATTGCAGTACAATTCACAATTGTAAAGATGTGGAATCAACCCAAGTGCCCATCAATTCATGAGTGGGTTAATGAACTGTGTTATTTGTACACCATGGAGTACTGCCCAGCCATAAAAAATGAATTAATACCTTTTACAACAATCTGGATGGAACTGGAGACCATCCTCCTAAGTGACATATTGCAAGAATGGAGAAACACCACATGTTCTCACTATTAAATTGAAACTAACCAATCAGCACTCACATGTACAGATGGAAGTAAAACTCAATGGAAACCATGCAGGTGGGAGGGGAGAGGAGGGGATGGGTGAAGTAACACGTAATGGGTACAATGTACACTATCTGGGTGATGGGCACACTTGTAACTTTGACTCAAGCAGTACAAAAGCAATCCATGTAACCAAAACATTTGTACCCCCATAATATTGTGAAATAAATAAAAAAAATTTTAAAAATCAAAAAAAACAACATGCATCAGAATCTCCTCTATGTGTGAAGAGATAGCAACAAATGTGACTACAGACTTCTCTGAAGGAATGTCTTCCTCAGAACAAGAAAGACAGATAAAGAATGACTACAGAGGTCACTGCCTCAGTATGTACCCACTCTTATACAAGGTGTCAAGGATCCCTGCCTAATGAGTAAGACCAATGTCACCTTCCCTCTTTTACCTAGAATTGTGGAACAGGAAGAAACTCTGTAAGGAATCTCATTGGCCCTAATTTTTCATCTCTCTGATGAGGACAATGAAGCCCAGTCAAATTGGGCAACTTGCTCAAAGACACCCAGAATTGGAGCCTCCTGAGATCCAGACAGGGGCCCTTCTACAGCACAGGGCAGTGGTTGTGTCTCTACTTCAGTTCCTAAATGATCAGTCCACTTTGTATTCAGTCCCTGATTGAAGCCAGTACAGTTTCTTTTTGTGATCCCTTCCTTATCTCCTTTTCCTATGTTGCTAAAACCTGGAAAAGAAAATCCACAAAAGAAAAGAATTGGCCAAGAATGTAATATGCAATTCCAGCTAGATTGATTACATTTCATCAGCCAGCAAGCCAATCAAAAAGAATCCCAAGGCCAGGTGTGGTGACTCACACCTGTAGTCCTAGCTACTTCGTAGGCTCAGGAGGGAGAATCGCTTGAGCCCAGAAGTTTGGGGCTGCAGTGAGCTGTGATCACACCACTGCACTTCAACCTGGGTGACAGAGATTCTGTTTCAAAAACAGTAATAATAATAATAATAATAATAAAGTATCCCAGAAGCAGATGCTTTTTCCAAAACTAATCTTCAAAGAGATTAAAAGGGCATGTTAACACTCTGAACTCAACCTGTTTGCTATATAGACAAAGAAAACACAAAAACATGCTTGCCATCAAGCTGCATCAAATTAGTTGCACTTTCCTATGAAAGAAATCAAGTAGAAAGAGGTTGTGAATCATCTAAGTACATCAAAAGCAGAGACAAGGGTAGCCTCAGACAGAAATTAAAAGTTGTAACTACTTTGTCCTGTGTTGAGGTCACAATGACCTGTTTGGTTTTGTGAACGTGCTCCTGAATTTTAAAATGGTTCCTCCTACTTTGGGCCTGTTGTAGCATTTCTCCTTTTCCCCAACATATTAACAGTTAAAAAGACAGTTATTATTCCTCCTTTGCAAATGGTCCTCCCCTGGCCCTTTAGCTTACAATCCCTCTAGCAAAAGTCAGTGTCCCTGAAAGTGTTACTACTGTTTTTAATACAGTGAGATAAATAAATTGTACCCTATTCAAGTGTGTTTTGGATAAAATACTACCCAGGTTTCATTCAGCATAACAAGTCGTATTTTAATTATCTGTGAACAAAACTTGCATGGGGCTCTATTTGTTGGCAGATTTTAATATGGCTGAGCTTACCTACTTCCTTATTTTTGTGCCAGGTCAGCAGCGAAAACACTTGCATTTTTGTACAAAATATAATAAAATTATGGAAAATGACCCAAAAAAGACAATTATTGTGTTTAACATTTAGTTTATAGTCATTTACTTCCCAAAGGCAAAATAAGGAAAACGGAAAAATACATGTAAGAATAAACATAGGACATGAGGAATAAGGTTACAGTTTAAAATGTAATAAGTAACACAGATACCGAGACCAAGACCAGATAATGCCTCCACGCACATAATCATGTCTTGGGCTGCCTCTAACCTATTGGAAATTAAGTGAAGTGCAAAGTGAGGTTTCCAGTAAAAAGTCTCTGGTGTTTTCACCTAAATCCATGGAAGACAGTAGTCCTCATCACTAAAACCACACATAAATCAGAAAGTTGGCAGCGCTTGCTCTGGAGAGTCCAAAACTTAAGCTGTTTGGAGACTGAACTTCCTCTCACCCTAAAAAGAATGGATTCTACCCAGTCAGGATGAAGCAATGAGAGAGGACTTTCTAAAAGCTGAGAAAGAGACACAGAGAGAGAGATTGATTTTATTTCCAGAACCATTTAATATAGCTCTTATTAAAATGCATATGTGGATTCCCATCCCAACACATTTAAGCCAAAAAGAGAAAAGCGAGATATATTTTCAAATGCGAATTTTTAAGAAAGAAGAGAAAGAAAGCAGGTGCAAATAATATCTGGAAAACAAAAATTTCACTGTCTTTACATTAGTATACTGCTATTGGAATTTATTTTTCTATCTTATCATCAATTTTACCCACACAGAAGTTTATAAAATGAAAAAGAAAATGCGTGCCTCGTATAACACAAGTTGCCTTTCTTAATTGAAGCAGTTGATTTCCAAGCCATAGGATGTCAGAAAACACAGTCAGAGCAAGCAGCTTGGTTTTTTATGTCAGCCATAAACTGAGCTCCCATAATCTTCTCCATTCACTATCCTAAAAATGAAAACAGATTAACCTAATTCATCTCTAATGTCTCAAGCAGCTCAAAAGAAAGACTGAGGCAGAATCCCAGAATGCTAAATAGCATAGGCTCTGGAACCACCCTTTCTAGCGGTATGCCCTTCAGTGGTAAGATATTTAAATTCCACATGCTTCAGTTTCTTCATTTGAAAAACAGGGATAATAATACCTATTTCACAGAGTGCTTATGAGAGGTAAAGGAGATAATCCATATAAAAGCATTTAGAATAGTTCCTGGCACATAAACACTCAGTAAATATTAGCTATTATTGTTCTTATATCAATGTCCACTGAATGTGTTTTTCATGAAGGAATTTGGAATGTTTGGTGCAAAGAAAAAAGTAGATGAAAACAAAAATTTTAAAGGGAGCAATGTGGAGCATTTTGAAAGGCTACCAGAAATAAAGAAATAGGATCATGGTTAAGAAGAGAGGACCCCTAACTAAATGACAAGAGTACCCAAATAGTTGGAATAGGCTTTTCCTTAGGGATCCTTCTTTATTCAAATACCATATATTCACCGAGTTGCTTTCTGGTCTTGATTTATAGCTCTTGTTACTTCTGGTCTTATATAAACTTCCCTTCTAGGAAAAGGTATTTCCTATCTTGGGTTATTAAACTAGTTTCTAGCTAAAATCAGAATTTGGTCATTGTGAGTCCCTTTTCCCTAGGGCTTACCACTTCTTAGATTAATTGAATGGCCAACTCCCAGACTGCAAAATTAGAAGTGCAAACCACAAGGAATAAAGAGACCGTAACCTACCTATCCTGAATCCTCATAAGTTTAATTGATCACTCTCTTCTTGGGCCCTAACAATGTCCCATCTAAGTTAATAAATTAGTAGCCTCTCACATGCTATTCCACTCCCCCGTTTCCTTGTTCAGTTCTCAGTGCTCAACACTTCCACTTTACAGGGTTGCAGAGCACACAAAGGGCAGAGCCCTTGACTAAATCATCTCAGGGTCTAGCCCTATTGCTACCTAGTGCATAAGAGACTTTGTAAAAAGTTTAAGTGAATTGTGCAAGGCACTACTGAAACCTATATTGTCATGCAATGATTTATTAGGCATGGTGTAATAAAAGCCCAAGTGAACTTTGTACCAGCTGATATTGAGGGGAAATTCTCCTTCTTAAGACCAGACAGTGTAATTTTTAAAAAATATATCTGAAGCTTTGTAAGATACAGGCTAGTCCAGAAGAAAAAATGAATCAGACCAAATCAAAAAATCTTTCCTCAATTTCAGAAGAATAATTCATGATTGACAAGAAAGGAGTAAATCACAGCTAAACAGTAACACGAACTCAAAAGAAGGATACAAAACAAAAGCATTCTAGCAACTTCAAAGGGATGTGCTGAGCAGCCTTTAGGTCTTAACTCGGATCCTGTTTGTGACTCCTCATTGAGAGACTGTCTTCCCATTCTACCCCTTCCATCTCTTCTACCCAATCAACCCTGGGAATCTTATCTAATCTTGGCGGTGACAGACTATATTCGGCCTCACTGTATAGAATGGTCATTTGTTGTATCTGCTGCCCAGCTTTTACACTTCTTTCTTATGGCAAAGGTACCTCAATTTTTTTCAATGTTTTCTACCTTCCATTGTCGTCAATTCATGCATTTAGGTAAAACTGACTCTATATATCCCTTGAGAATCTGAGCAAGATCATAGATTAATTAAAATAACTAAATCTTCCTACACAAACTCTTTCAGAAAAAGAGGAAGAGGATACACTTTCGAATTCATTTTATGAGTTCAACATTACCCTGATACTAAAACTAGATAAAGATATTATAGGAAAATAATATAATGAACCAATATCTCTCAAGAACATGGACATAAAAATTATACACACACACACACATATACAAATTGAATTCAATTTATAAAAAGGATATACATCTTGATCTTGTGTGGTTTATGCCAAAAATCAAGGTAGAACTAATTAACATAATTCACCATACTAACAGAATAAAGAAGAAAATCCACGTAATCATCTCAACTGACACAGAAAAAACATTTAACAAAATTCAACATCAGTTTATGATTAAAAAAAAAACTTAGCAAACTAGAAACAGAAGGGGACTTAGTCTGATAGATAAAATCTATATACTAAAAAAAAACTACAACTAACATCATACTTAATGGCAAAACACTAAGCCATTTTTCTCCAATATCCAGAAATAAAGCAAGAATGCCTACTCTTACACTCTTTATTCAGCATTATACTGGAGGTCTTAGCCAGTGCAATAAACCAAGAAAAAGAAATTAATGGCATACAGATTGGGAAGCAAAAGGTAAAACAAGCTAATGTATTCATTTTGTTAACCTATAGATAATAAAATCAAGCCAATAAGTTCCAATGAGAAGTAATTCCTGAATTTTGGTATGAACTCTCTTTTCTGTTCTCTTCTATTTTAGTAAAGAAGCTCTCAGACCTCTGTCATTAATCATACAAAGCCTGAGAACAGAACTACCCCATTAAGAGCAGGGCCTGAAAATGATCTTAGTGGCATTAAGTCATGAATCGAGGTGGTTTGAAAGTAGTTCTATGCCTGGACCTTTAAGTTATGTGGAATAATAAATTATCTTTTTGGCTAAAGCCTATTTGGGTTAGGTTTTCTATCACTTATCATCAAGGAGTCCTAATTTCTTACTCATATCTTCTTTCATACCTTCAATCTCTTCAGGGATTAGACTTCTGAATTATTTTCCTTCTTGTTTTTTTTCTTCCCTTAGGGTTAAATTAAAATCTAATTTGACTAGGTAAAATAACAACCTAGAAGTTAATATAAATAAATATTATCCTGCCACACGTGAGAGAAATAAATGTAATATGGTATATATTTTTTAAAATTCATGATTAGTAAATCAAAATCAGTCTTCTGTAAACCTCTTCACCAATGCAAAAGGGTGACAATGTAGATTCATCTATTATATTCCTTCTAGATTGACTTTCCACATTGCAACAGCAGTGAAATAGCAATCAGACATGGCAGATTTGTACAATGTAGATGTATAACATGTTTATTTTATTTATACTGATTATGCACAAAACCATCAGGAGACAAATATGAGAAGTATGTAATACACATTATACTTTCAAGCACGGAAGCTCAATGCAACCACTTTTATCTAAAAAACCCAAGAGGATCTCCTTATAATTCCATCCTTTGATCACTGCACAAATGCCTCCCAGTCCCTTCCAAAAATCCTTCTCCAAAATGATGCTAACTAACCCACCTTTTTCCCACTCCTATTACTCTGTTGTTCTTTTACCTGTAGCTATTGTCAATATAATATCATTAATATGAAGAATTGCCCTTATAAGAGAACTAATTTATTCTTTGCTAAAACCTTAGCTCTACTTGATCAGAATGTCTTAGTAAAAGCTGACTCAAAACAAGACCCTATTTGTTACGTGACCCTGGGAAGCACAGTTTAGGGAGATTTAAAAGGAAGATCCAGAAAGAAGAAGAGCCAATAAAGAATGTGCTAATGATAAGGTTACTGCTCTGGCCAACTGAGACTCAATCCCACTGACGTCTTTCTGATGAATCACAGGTAATATATCTCACAATTGTCTTATCAAGGGATAGATAAGGTGAAATATTCAGCCACTGAACCCCATACTCCATACCTCACTGGAGTGAAGGGGCATGAAATCCCTGGCATTTCTGAACTTCTCTGTGAGGGGTAAGCAAGAACCTGTGATATAAAAGTAAGCTCTCAGTCATAGATTCAGAGAGACAGATACTCGAGGTGGGAATCTGTCATATGACCGGGACCTGTCACCCACATCTGCAGGAGAGCTCAGAGTAGATGGAAGGGATATGGAATGGGACATCAACAGCATCAGTTACACTGTCCAACAGAGTTTTCAAGTCACCTCATCCTTCTGATCACAATAATACCAACATTCTCTTTCTCCCTCTCATCATTTCATGGATTTCTCCACAGTCTCTACATGCATTTTCATTCACCTACTTATTATATTTCTACTTCTAACCTAGATACAATTCCATTATTAAATAGAATATACTCCCCTTTGATCAATATTATCCAAAACGCAAAGAAACTTAGGCTTGATGCATTGTCCGTTTTCTGACCAGTCTGTCCTTAGTCTCCTCACAAATGATCTCTTGAGGAAATAGGACAATTAACTTTCAAGCATTTCAAGAATAAAGAAGACATAGTTCCTGCTCTCCAGCTGCCTAGCAGAGAAAGAAGTCAAGGTCACAAATAACTAAAACATAAGGCAAAATAAGCTAAGTGCCATAAGAGAGGTACATACAAAGTGCTTTGAGGGCTCAAAGGAGATAAATATCACATCTAGTTGGCAGGATCAGGAAGGATATGTGAATGAGGAGGCTTGTGAGCCTGAAGGATGGATGGGATTTTGTCAGTAAAAGGTGGCTAGAGGGCTTTCTAAATATAGACTATTATAAGCAAAGCTCCAATCACAGAAAAATGCATGCTCCTTTGAGAAACAGTCTGGTTTGGCTGGAGCATAATGTACACATCACAGAAGTGTACTGGGAGATATAGCATTTTTTAATCATTTCAATAATCTATCATCAGAGTGGTCTGTTAAGAGTGGCATGACAGTAATGCCTCTCTTAAGTAAGAGACAGTAATGCCTTTCTTAAGGTCTATCAGCTGTATATTATTTTTAAGTACCAATTTAGTATTCATATTTTAAAATTTTTGCAAGATCGAACTTGTTGAAAGAAAATGTAGAAAGTCAGAGAAGGTCATTCCCTTATGGCCATACATGTATAGCATAAAAGTTTAAGAGCCTATGATCTTTTTGTCTTTCTTTGTCCAATTACTGTTTAAAAAAAGAAGTGATGTTTTGTATTTTACAAAAGAGGGAAAATGAGGTAATAAAAAAAGATGAATGAACAAAATAAGTCAGTGCTTAATACTCTCTTCAACAGGTGCCTGAATCCACACATATATGTGAGTTTAAAGGAAATTAGCCAAAATAAATAATGTGGGAAATCAATGTTAAACACATTTGTATGCATGTGGTTTTCCTCCACATCCTGGGGGGATTAACATTTTACTCTTGCTGCAGTCTCATTATTAATCTTATTCTTACCGGAGTCAAATGGGAAGTAAGTCAGCTAAAGTGTAGTAATTGGAGATAAAGGGAAATTGTTTCTTACAAAACAAATACTTCAGTTGAGCTTGAAGACCGTTTTAGACAGTCCTAGCGGTTGTTTTGTCAGCCCAGAAACACACAGTGTTAGTCTAGCTCTTAAAAACACACAATAGCATGACTTAATTTACATCTTAATATCAATTAGTACTTTTCAGAGCACATTGCCATACATTTAATATTTATAACAATTCTGGAAAAAATGGTCCAGAAAACATTATCCTCATTTTACAGATTATAAAACCAAGGTTTAAAAAAGTTAATTGACTTTTTCCCATGTCAGAGTTGTAATAAGGTGTTCTGAGTTCCACTTCTTTCCAATTTCTCTGAAATGAATCAAGTCTTATTTGTTAAGGAATTCACTTTTTTAATCTGTACAATGCATAAAGGGGGACACTTCTTTCAGTAATAGTCTCTCTATGAGTGTACATGCTAGTTTTTAGATATTTAGTATTATTCCATGGTTTCCTCTCACAAAGCAAAGCTGAAATGATCTCTCACATGCCCTTGGGTTTAATTCTAGTGGGGGGGTCTTAAAAAAAAATCCTTAAAAGGCTATTGAATTAACTCAAAGTATTTCTGAAAGAAAAGTTTGGTCCTGCCTCTAAGAATCTTAGTATGCTTGTTCTGTAAAAAGACAGAACCTCTGTATGTGCTAAAATATAAATTAAACTCCTCATTTTTATAACATCAACTCTCCACTTGTATCTTTAGGACCAAAACCTAGACTACGAATTGTTAAGCAATTCAGAACACCTGGATGACAGCCGCTTACCACAAAGTTCTCCTTAAATGCTCTCTAGCTTCCATTGAAAGGGCACTGAGACAAGAGGAGGAATGATGAGGCTTCCCTACTTTCTGAGCTGGGTGGGAATGAGGGAATATAGCCTGGAGCAGACAAATAATTCTCAGACTAGAATCTGCATGCAAATCACTTGGGGATCTTGTTAAAACATTTGCTGACCACTGGTCTGGAGCAGTGGTTCTTAACCCTGACTGCATAGTCAAATCACCTGGGGAACTTTAAAAATACAGATGAACCTCTCTGTACCACACCAAATCAGTTAATCCAGAATCTCTGGGGGTGACTCTGACATCATTGTGTCTTAAAAGTTCTCCAAGTAACAGTCAGGTTTGAAAATCACTGGTCTAAAGGAAATATTCTCTTCCTACCCATGTCTCAGCACCTATAAACCGAGTCACCAAAGTCAAAGCTTAAACTCCAGGCCCTTCAACTATTCACAGCTTATTCCTGCACAGCCTCCGCATTGATGTCACTACAGACTAAGACACAGTCCCTAGAACAATTCTTTGGTTGCTTTTTTTTTTTTCTTAACTCCAGCACTTCAAAAACTAGTGTAAACTTTCACTACTCCCTTCATCTCTCACCACATTCATTTTCAAGAGTTGTCACTGCTTCCTTCTTTCTCCCGATGGCTGAAATCAGCTGTGTTATCACTGGACTGTCACACGCACACGACCTGTATGTGATCTACATGTACAGCCATCTTCGTTCCTTCCCTTCAAGAAAAATGGCCCCGTAGGCCTGTGCAGGATGCACCGTCTACCTGTCTCTTCACTTCAGTCTTGGGCCTCCTCTGGGACATGCACATTGTTCACACCCTCTCCCGTATCTTCAACATCTCCCTCTGCTTTCCCACAACCTACAAACCTGCTAAATTCTACCACCTGAAACCCCTTCCCAAAAATTCCACCTGTAGGTACTTACTACTCAGTCTTCTCCCTTTATCATCTAAAATACTTGAAAGAGAATTCCGTGTTTTCTGTCTCAATTCCCAATCCAATATTTACTTCTTGCATGTGTGTGTTTTCGAGGTTGTTGTTTTTTTTTGGTCTGTGTTTTTTTTATTATTTCAGAACATTATGGGAGTACAAACGATTTGGTTACATAAATTGCTTTTGTACCATGCCCATCCTCCAGATAGTGTGCATTGTACCTGTTAGTTGTGATTTTACCCATCCCCTCCTCTCCACTCCCACCTGCTTGATTTCCAACGACTGTTATTTCCATATGTACACATTAGTTTTGATCAATTAGTTCCAATTTAACGGTGAGTACATGTGGTGTTTGTTTTTCCATTCTTGTGATACTTCACTTAGAAGAATGGGCTCCAGGTTCATCCAAGTTAATACAAGAGGTATTTAATTCATCATTTTTTATGACTGAGTAGTACTCCATGGCATACATATACCACATTTTATTAATCCACTTGTGTATTGATGGGCACTTGGGTTGTTTCCACCTCTTTGCAATTGTCAATTGTGCTGCTATAAACATTCGAGTGCAGGTGTCTTTTGTATAGAAAAAGTCTTTTTTTTTCCTTTGGGTAAATATCCAGTAGTGGGATTGCTGGGTCAAATGGTAGTTCTACTTTTAGTTCTTTGAGGTATCTCCATACTACTTTCCATAGAGGTTGTACTAGTTTGCAGTCCCACCAGCAGTGTGTGAGTGTTCCTATCTCTCCACATCCACGCCAACATTTGTTGTTTTAAGACTTTCCGATAACAGCTGTTCTCATTGGAGTTAAGTGATATCTCATTGTGATTTTGATTTGCATTTCCCTGATGATTAGAGATGTTGAGCATTTTTTCATATATTTCTTGGCCATTAGTCTATCTTCTTTTGGAAAGTTTCTGTTCATGTCTTTTGCCCACTTTTTAATGAGGTTGTTTGATTTTTTTCTTGGTGATTTGCTTGAGTTCTTTATAGATTCTAGTTATCATCCCTTTATCAAATGTATAGCATGCAAATATTTTATCCCATTCTGTATGTGGTCTATTTCCTCTAATGATTGTTTCCTTGGCTGTGCAGAAACTTTTTAATTCGATCAGGTCCCATTTATTTATTTTTGTTGTTGTTGTGATTGATTTTGGGGTCTTCTTCATAAATTCTTTGCCTAGCTGACGTTTTTCCAACATTTTCTTCTAGAATTCTTATGTTTCATGCCCTTACTTCTAAACTCAATGTGTCATGGTTTTTGTCAACACCATTCTACTCGATCTCTTCTTGCAAAAGTCACCAGTTATCTATATTGCCTAATTTAGTGGACATTTTTCAACTCTTGTTACACCTCTCTACACTATTGCACACTGTTTATCATTTTTTCTGAAATGTTATCTGTTTTTCTGACACCACACTGTGTTGGTTCTCATCGTAAATCTTATTAATCTTGCTCTGCGTTCTTGTGGGTTTCCCATTTTTCAACCAACCTAGGTCCCCCAGTGGTCCATCTACAGCCCACTATTCTCACCTGTACTGTGATCTCAGTCACTCTAATAGCTGCACCTTCCATAGATGCTGATGATTCCTATACCCCAAGTCCCTGCCCAGAATGTCAGACTCATATAGTCAACTTCTGTTGACTGCCACCACTTGACTGTGCCAGACCCAACATGCCCCAAACCGAACTTGTTTTATCCTCTGCCTGATCCTCTTCCTGTATTTTTCTGCCTTAATCAGTGAGTCTGCAATCCAGCCAGTTATACAGGCGGTAAACCTTACACAGGCACTTATTGTTCACCACTTTCTCTCCCTTATTGTCCGAACTAAACATCACTAGATGCTGAAAATTCATATCTCAATTACATCTCAAATGGATCTCCTAGTACCACTGACCCAGCCCAAAGTCTTCATAATCTTTCACATGGAAAACTGAAACTGTGTTTCCCTACCTGCAGTTTTATCTTCTAAAACCGTCTTTTCACCCATTCAAAAGTGATTTACCGAAAACACAAATATTACCATGTTATTATGAGCCTAAAACTTACCAGTCAGTGTCTCTCTCTCATACAAGATAATGCTCCAAGCTCTTCAACACAGATTCTCCAAAATTTGGACCTTACCTCTGTAGCATTATCACTTAATACTCCTAGTACACTACAAGTAGCAGTAATAAGATGCCCTACTTGCAGAACCCTCTACCTGGAATTCCTTTTTTCTACTCCTCATTCCCTCTACCTGTCTCTACACCTTTAGCTAATTCATACACTGTAAGACTCACATCTCCCAGGCTTCGTGAAATGTCCACCTGTGTATGTCCATGATCACCTGTGCATTTCCATATTATTCATATCATAAGGCAGTAGTTAAGAGAACTGTATAATCACAGAGAACTGGCTTCAAATTACTGTGCCACTATTCATCAACTCTCAGCTGGGGAAATCATGTAACTTCTTCAATTCCTCAGTTCCCTCATAGGTAAAATGGGGATAATATTCATCCTATGGCTTTGCAATTGAGAATTAGTGAGATAAAGTATTAGGATATAAAATGACACAGAGAGCCCAATAAATTAGAACTTTAATTGTTATTATTAATGATTGTTGTTGATTTTAAGGTCAGAACATAAAACTTTGATGTATGTGTTCAATAATTCTTCATGAAAAGCCTTACTTTGGCGAAGAAATCTTTGTAAAATATTTTAATATTTTATCTAAGTAAGTTAGTCTTTTAAGTGCTTACAAATACCTCTTTCTTATAAAAGTAAATCATCTTGATACATATTGAAACAATAGCAAGAAGAAGTCTGGCAATGACTTGCCAATGAAAAAATAGAGGAGCAGTAGTTTTTCCTCACAAAAAATGAACATCTCAAA
>RJWJ010004877.1:0-60704 GCA_004363605.1 Indri indri
GCACATCTAAATCTTTATTATTGTTGAAGATTTGCCAGGTAAACGTAAAAAATAAATAAATAAATAAATAAGTGAATGAAACAACATTTATTTCAGAGAAAATGCAACTCAGTATCAAAATAGTATACCTGGAATACAGGAGGGAAACATGGGTACTACTTGAGACAGGTAGTATTGTCCAGAGCCAACTGTAAGGGCTTCCTGGTGTGTTATGTGATAAGATGGGGGCCAGTCGTGTCTAAAGAGCTAAGGGCAGAGTAAGCACAACTAAATACTTTATTTCTTTCATACCATTAGCAGTGCAGATGATGGCACATGTGAAGTATTTTAAAACATTCATTTACTTTAATAGGATTTCTAATTAATTTAACAAACCTACAGTTTTAAAAGTATTATTGTTTAGGACAAGGCTAAATTTTTATAAAAAGTTAGCTTAAACTTTTGAGCAAATAATAATACACGTCCTATATCTCTTCTTGAATACAAGAGATAATCAGATATAAAAGATGCATTAAGAAAACCCTGAAGTTTAGGCAACACTGTGATAATTAAGATGATTGAAATTACCAGATTGAGTGGAATTAATCCATTGTTCATCACGAAATTCTTTAAAGGCATAGAACGAAGTCTGTCAGTATAATCTTCTCAGGAGTCAGAATTGTGACTTTTTTCAAAATCCATCAGGACTAAAGGATCCGGGGACCTCATACTTTCTATCCTACTGCCATCCCTTTTTGTTTTGAAATTAGCAATATGGTGTGTTCTATGATCACTTGCATAGTACCACAGTTGTAAAGAGAAGGTAGTTCTTAGGAACCTGTCTGAAGTTATTCTAGCAACGTAAATTTAATGGCTGCTAAGCTATGGAGGGGAATTCCTAATAGCTTTATATCAGACACTGCCTCACCTTGTGGAAGATTCTCTTTTGCATATAACTCAGAAGCTCTGTTCCTGCTTCCCTGGCCCATCTGCTCTGCTACTCCACAGTTCTCACACTGCATTTTTCATTAGCTTTTTAAAGGATCCATAATAATAAGATAAGGACGACTTAGCCTTACATCCATATTAAAATGCTTTGAGCGTAACTGTACTGAACTTTGGGGAATTGTTCTACGGAAGAATCATAATCTCAATTTTACTCAGTTCTTCTCTGCCCCTAATTATCTGTTGGAGACAAATTTACCAGTCACCACAAATACGAGTAAGAGATAACACACAGCATAAGGCAAAAAGCCAGAATATTTCATAAATTGGAGTCAGGTGACTCCAGCGATTAGTGAAACATAATACATTTCTACCCCTGAGCTGAGCAGAAACGAGACACTCAAGGAAGAACTAGAAAGCAGTTCCATAGGGTGCCAAGACAGCCTGTCAGGGCTGTTGGAAGGATAGAGCTTCTCTGCTTAGTACTGTCCAAAATCGTGGATTCAGAGAATGTCACACCTGGAAAGGATCTTAGAATCATCTTTAAAATGAGGACACTGGTAAATGCTTCGATAAGACTAAAGAAAAGCCTAGACCCCAGAAACTTTCTTCTCTGTCTTCTACCAAACACTGCTATTCATTTGGAGAACAATGGCATGAACATAAAATTCAATGAGCCTTGAGGCAGACAGATTGTTCCAAAGCCAAGGGTTTGGCTGAGCAAATAGGTTTACAGAATTTCAAATGTTTAGCTTAAGTATGACCCCACAGTCAGAAGTAATAAGAGAGAAAATGATTTCAGAAGTCATGAAAAATTCAATTCTTAATTTTTGTGTAAT
This sequence comes from Indri indri, assembly GCA_004363605.1. Lineage (NCBI taxonomy): Eukaryota > Metazoa > Chordata > Mammalia > Primates > Indriidae > Indri > Indri indri. Next base: position 1,764 of record RJWJ010004877.1, read on the forward strand.
TACTAGAGTGGTAAATAAGGGAGATATTTAAGGTAGTCAGTTTGGACTTCAGAAGACTTTTAGGAGATTCTTGCAGAAAAAAGAATAAAAATAGAATAGGTGGAGGTGTAGTTCATGGGAGCAAGTCTCAGATAAGCAAAAAAGAATATTGTGTCGTGGATTGGTATTCTGGGGACCTTGAGTGGTTTGCTGTAGATTTTTAACTTAGTCTGCTCATAAATAAGGATTTTTTAATCAGCAAATTGAATAAACATATAAAAGTTACTGACTGTATCCATAGCAGATCCTGTTGCTGCCCTGCCCACACCAGCTCACCCTCACCACTTTGGCACATGTCGGCCTGACTTCTAATTGCCAGCACCTCCATGGCTTTGCTTCTCTGGCTCCTACAGTCTCCTTTGACCACGTCCACAGCTCTCAAGCAATGACTTTTTTGGATTTGGAAAATAAATTGTCCAACTCCTTCCTGGATGCAGATCACTCTGAGGTGCATTTCTACATTGGCCCCAGTGCCTCAAACTTCAATTACCCACAGTGGATATGTGTTTGATAACAATTCCTTCTTGATTTCTTTCCCTTCTCTATCTTAATTCCTTATTCATCTATTGGTGTTTCCTGAGGTCGTGTCCTAAGTAAAACACCTGACTCAAAAATTTCTCTCAGAATTCACTGCTGGGAGTACCCAAACTAAGAAAATTGGTACTGAATGTGGTTCCAGGAAGAATTTCTCAGAATACAATCTTGAAATGGGATAGCTTTCAGGAAAATTGGCGACAACGATCCCATTGTCGGTGGTAACTGGCAGTAGAGATAACAAATGACGTGTTGTCACATCAAAACTACTCTTATCTGTGGTGGTGAATCGAGCTGCAGGGATGTATTGACCTACCTAATACTGCCAGCATTTGAGAGATACAAAGGCAAGCTTCTCGGCTGATGGTAAGTGCCATCAGTGCTCCAGAGTAAAAAAATATAAGCTCAGCTCACACAACTCAGGGCACTGCATGAAAGCAATAGGGCTTCATGGCACCATTGAAAGAGATTCCTATCTCCTATAGACAGATTGTACTAAAAATTAGTCCTAATGTTTGAGCCTAATATCTGATTTTGAGAGTCATTGGTTTACAAAGAAGGCTAGTTCATATCCCCAGCAAGTCTCATATGCTAAACTCAAGGCATTCAGTGGAAATGATGGGGGAGGGACCTGAGATCTAAGATGAGGGTATCTGAACAGATGCGCTTGACAACACGGAATCCTCAGACTTCTCTGCAGCCTAAGTGCTCCATCCCCCTTGATGGAGCACAACAGCCTTTCCTTGCCTGGAGAGGCCCCAGGAAAAGACTTCATTGAGTTGGATACTATAACAAAATACCATAAACTAAGTGGCTTATAAATAACAGAAATGTATTTCTCACAGTTCTGCAGACTGGGAAGTCCAAGATCAAGGCACTGGCAGATTTTGTGTCTGGTGGCAGCCCTCTGTCTGGTTCACAAAAGACACTTTCTCACTGTGTTCTTACATGGTAGAAGGACATGACAGCTCTCTGGAGTCTCTTTTATTTTTTTTATTTGTTTACTTATTTATTTATTTTACAAATTCCTAAAATCTGGAGTCTCTTTTATAAGGGCACACTAATCATATTCATGAGGGCTCAGTCCTCATGACCTAATCACCTACCAAAGGCCCTACCTCCTAATACCATCACATTGGTGATTAAGTTTTAACATGTAAATTTTGGTGAAACACACACATTCAGACAATAGCAGATGCCTTACAAGGTAACAGTGAAGATTTATCTTCTGTCTTATAGCCCAAAAGCTAGGGTCAAATTTTAGCTTGATCTGCCTAGGAAATACTCTATCATCCACCAAAGACCTACAGTAGGATCTAGAGAAAATGTCTGGGAATAGATCTGAGGATGCTGGACTGGTGGTGGAGATAGAATACAAAGCGGAGTAAAAGAGAGTTTATTAATATGGGACACAGTCATGTTTTAATGTCATGGAAAGCCCCTAGAAATAATCCTAACATGTATTTGAGGCATGTATTTGCCTCAAATATCCTAACATGTATTTGAGGCTCCATGGAGCTTGGAAAGAAAGATGCCCTACAGTACGAGTATATATTAATAAGATAGAGATGCAAGAACTTCCTTTATGGAATAGAGAGGAAGAGGTCAAAAGGCTCATAGAGGTGAGCAAGCTAGAATGTATTTATGACCTAAGACCAGAGCACCAGCTGGCTGTGTTCCTTAAGAAGCCTGCAGGAGACTCCCTTCTCAAAGGCACTACAGAATTAATTAGTGAAAGGAGTGCCAGCAATGTTGAAAAGCTCAATGGTGCTGTCTTCTATAGGCCTGGGTTGATGCTAGAGAATTCTAAGAACCATTTTACCTAGTGTCAACAGACATGATAGGATTCCAGATTGGCATAGGCCAGATGGCAACTCTTAACCATCAGAGGCAGAGGGAACATAATGGCCACAATGGGCAGTAAGATCAGAATGTTGGACAGGGATCTCTAGAGATCTGTGGCAATGGCTAATGGGCCTTGGTGTTCCTAGCAATGAGACAGATGTGCAGCCTTGGAGGTGGCATGCCCAGAGAGGACATGGAAGCTCCATGCCCCTTCCTTCATGCCTCACCCTATACATCTGTTCATCTGTATCCTTTGTAATCTCCTTTATAATAAACCAATAAACATAACTAAGTGTTTCCCTGAGTTCCGTGAGCTTCTCCATCAAATTAATCAAACACGAGAGGGGGTCATGGGAACCCCAATCTGTGGCCAGTCAGAGGCACAGGTAAAACAACCTGGGGCTTACAATTGGCATCAGAAGTGGGGGGAAGTCTTGTAGGGTTGAGGTCTCAGCCTGTGGGATCTGACACTATCTCTAAGTAGATGGTATCAGAATTAAACTGGGTTGAAGGGTAGGTACCCAGTTGGTGTCACTGTAGAACTGTTTGCTTGCTCTATGTGTGAGAAAATCCCCACACATTTGGTCACGAGAGTCTTCTGTGTTGATTGTTGTGGTATGAGAACAAGGAAAATATAGTTTGTTTTTTCTACACATCAGTAGACATATAGCTAAAAATCTCAAGGCCCTGATGGGCCAACTCCGTGGACCAATCATTTTTGCCAGGCAGATGGAATACGATTACCCACGCCCAAAATGAATGTTTGACACAACCAGACACATTTGAATCCCATTGTGTTGGGGCTTGTTTCTCACTTTCCTGCGTGCACAATGGGAACATTTCAAGCCACCTCAGAGAGCCCACTTCTTTACTGTGGCTCTGTCTAGCCAGTATGTTAGAAATGGATACTGGACTGCTCAGAACAGAAAGAAAATGCTTCTGAGGGTCACTTAGCTCTCATGCAGCATGAAAGGGATTCACAGCCCCTTCCTGGATACTCCCAGGGGAAACCAGTTAAGAACCTAACCACCTGAAAAGTATGCAGTGATCCACAGCCAAGATCATAAAACATTGACAGCCAAAGGCAGGAGCTAAAGGGAGGCTACATCTGAGAGGTGGCATGTGCAGTACCAGACAGAAGTGGGCCCAAGTTAGTAGGGAAAGGCTGCTGAGCCTAACCAGGCTGAAGGAAGCAACACCAAGTTCACTTGCCTTCTACCCAAAGGAGATCCCTGGGTGGTCCTCAGACCACCTGCAGCAGTGCCACATGGGGTAACTAGTAAAATGCAGACCCTCCAAGTCTTCCCCATACACTATAGAATGAGAACTTCTGGAGGCATAGCCTTGGAATCTGTACTTTTAAAAACAAGTTGCTCAGGCTGTTGTTTAAGCAATCACTAAAAACTCTTTTACTTTCTTTCTTTACCTGGTTAACTACTACTTACTCCTCAGCTCAAAGGATATCTACTCCAGGAAGCCTTCCCTCAGGCCGGGGTGAATGTCCATCTTCTGGGCTCCCCTCTGCACAGAGGGCATAACATACAGCCATTCTTATCACATTAACTCTTAGCAAGTGCCTATTACTTGTTCAGGATGCCAGTTTCTAGTAGGTGAGAACTGTTTTTTTTCAAACGAGTTTCCCCTGACTCTAGCATGTTCACTGGCTAGTGGGTAAACTGAACCTGGAATGAAATGCCCATCAAAGAGATAAACACCTGATATGAACTTCATTTAGTCCCCCGGGTTTAGAATCCAGTAGGGGATGGTCTCTAGTCGGAGAGGCGGGGGCAAGGGAAGGGAATTAAAGTAAGTAGAATTTGTCTTCATTGTGCTCTGCACTTATTGTCTGTGACTTTTCTCTCATGGGGCATCTCTTCTTCCTTTATTTCTTCTCACCATCCAGCAGTTCCTGCTTCTTTTATCCTATTAGACTCATCTCAAGAAATCTTGGGGATTGGTTTCTAATTTGACAGGAAACCACATTAGATTGGTCACTTTATTAATAAATGGTTGAATTTTTATGGGTTGTGGAGTGTATCTCAATAAAACTGTAAAAAAAAGTGACCTAGAAAAATCCCAGGGCTTGGTTGATGCCAAACTCTTAGGAACTATGCACCCCAATCTCCCTCTGGGTTTCTGGGCCTGCAGTTCTACCCCTTTTCTTGGTCCCTTTTTCTGATGTGCAATGTGCTTCTTTTTTAGTTTCAGCCTTGATATTCTCACATCCAATAGTCTCCAGTCCTGAGACCTCTTGTCTAGTTTCTATCCTCCCCTTGCCTTGCTAGTTCTTGGTAATTGGGCTCTCCTGTTCCAAGCCCATGTGCAGTGCTCTGACATTGACACCCACCTAGCTCTTGCCTGGCAGCAATTGCACAGTCCTGGTGATTATGTGCGCAGCCTCTGCTACCCAGGACTTGCTCCCTCTATGCGGCTCCACCTTTCAGACACTTGGGACCCTCAGGTTCTCAGGAATATCCTCAGGTAATACTCAGGGTGAGCTTGATCTGCTGTATCTCTCTCTGGATAAATGCACTTGAAGTCAGAGCTAACCATTTTAGGTAAGTCTTAGTTCCCCTGTTAGTAGCTTCAAGGCAGAGGAGTGGTTTGGGAGAATATGAAGAAATACAAGAAAACTTGTTCCATTAAAAGTGTTTTCTATCTAATCCTATCTGCCCCTGTCTGCTTCCTGAGCCTTTTGTCTGGGTGCTGCTTCACATCAAGGCACATTTTTCTCTGTAGGAGTGAACTGGGGCTTCCCTAAGAAATGAGGAAACAGGAAAACTGAAAGATGCTGGCAGGCTACATATTGAAAACCTGAGGCCAAGAGGAAAGGGGAGCAAAACAAGAGTCAGTGTGGGCTGATTTTGGAGCCAAGGCATGAGGCAGGCGTCAGACTTTGAGGAAGTTATGAAACACAAAATTGAGAGAGATGAGAAGGGAAAGAGACCTTTAAAGATTTATTCTGTGAATAATAAATATATTCTTCCTTTGGCTATACTTCTAGTAAGTAATAAATTACTTTTCAATTATTTTGGGCTTTTTTTATTGCAACATCATGATAATGGAGCCATGAGAAGGGATGGCCTTCATGTGGGTTATAGAAGCGTATCTAGATCCTGAAGCTGCTGTTCCCAGGAGGTGGCTATGCACATGTGGGTCCCTGAACCCAGATAAAATGGCTTTTGGTAAGAAGGAAGGAAGGAAATGAGAATTCCTGGACAGACTGATACACAGAGAGCTGTTTAGAACAGGGATAGAAGATGGGAAAATCAAAGTGGAAAGGAAATAACAATTTATTCCTTATGAAGTGGCTAATGTGATTAGCTTTTCAGTGTGTGTGCGTGGAGAGGCGAGCAGCTAGAGACAGCTTTTTGATCTCCAGCTGCCTGACTGGAGGATCGCACCAGTGGGTGAAGGCAGCTCTCAGATCTCCCACTCTTGGCAGGGAGCCTGGCTCTTTGAAGTGTTCCCCTGTCTACCTTTCCTGCTATCAGACAGTGTGGAAGGAAGCCATATCCCTAGGGTGGGTTGGGAGGCCTTGAAGTTTCCCCAGTCTCAGGAAGTTAACAGAGATGACCATGACACAGTTCCAGGGTAGTTTAAGCTACATTTCAACACCTCTCCATCACTCTTTGGCTCCATTCCTATCCCAGTTGAATACAGGTATATTTTTCAGCTCCTGCTAATTACCGAAGGCTCCTCCATGAAGTTCTGATCGACCTACATCATATTCTATGCCGTGGGTTTTCTCCTCTTCCATCAAAACTGTCCTGAACCTATTCCTTGGGTGTGAACTGAATTCATACTGGGCGCCAATGACTTACAGTAATAACAACTAACACTGTTGAGGGCAATTATTCACTAGCTCTTATTTTGAGGGCTTCACCTCTATTGCATTTTCTAAGACTCACAATAACCCTATTACAAGGTTGGCAATATTATTAGTTCACATGTCTTAAGGGAGGCAACTGACTGCTGTGCTAAAGATAGGGCTCATTTGGTGGCCAGGAGAAAAGTATGACCTAATATTAATATTAATAATTCTCTTAAAAGCACCAGTCTTGCTTTTCCCAAGCTCAGATCTCTTCCTGAGACTTTCTGATGATTTCCTGCTTATGTGCCCATAATAGGCACAAAAAGGGTGGAGTTTAAAAAATCCTTTATATTAGCTCCAAATTAAAAACTTCAAAAACAAAAGACAAAAATCAATGGATAATTCAAAATCATTTCTATGTAGTATATGACATAATGCACCTATCTTAGAGTGACCGTGTTCTCAACAAGAAGGGACATTCTGCCAATATTATTCATTGGACATTGTGCCAGTCACAGTATTGGACTGGGGCATACTATGGATGACTAAGACAGACACAGCCTCGCCCTTAAGGAACTTCGAAATTACGTAAAAGATTCTTGAGAGTACTTGATACAGGACCTTCCTATTTCAAGTTGTGTTTTATTTCTTTTGATCCATTAAACAATATGTATTTAACAATGATATATTAAACCCATCTGTTTTCATCATTTCAATATAATATTATGTCTGTTTTTTATTCTTCAGATAGTTGAATTCTGTTTTTATTTCATTTTGACCTAAATTTTAACAGTGAAATTTAACTCATTTACATTTATTGAGGTAAGAGAGATATTTGCACTAATTCCTATAAGTGTATTTCAGGCATTTTCTTTGTTCTACTCTATTGAATAGAATATACTTTCCTGCAAGGAAGGAGCAGACAATTGGACAAACATTGTCTTGGGTTGTGATGGCAGTTATTAGCTTAATAAAAAGTGTGATGTTAGGTGGTTCCGGAATTGGTTTACCAGCACCATAATATCTAGTTAATAGTTTTTCCTTTATGAGCTTCCTTTATCTTTTCTTTTGCGGTTTTACATTGGCTACTAAGCACAAAGTATCATTTTATCATGCAACATCATCCAAAACCAGCTAGTACCAACAAATAATAGTGATATAGCACTTATTTTGTATCAGGACTATTTGAAAAACTTTATAGATAATTGATTCATTTTTTTCCTTAGAACAATCTATGAAATAGGCATTATTATCATCTCCAGTTTACAAATGAAGACCAAAGCATAAAGAACAGCTAATTAAAATGTTATAATTAAGGAAGAAAGGGCTGACCACTCAGGATCTCTGATAGTAGTTTCACAACTGTTAAATTAAGTTTAGGCTAAAGCTACTTCCTTACATATTTAAAGTTTAGTCTACAAAAGCTTCTCCGTACATGGTAAACCGTAGTAACCTAATTAGATGTGTAAATGAAACGTAACCTATTCTTGTACCAATCACTGAGTTTCAGCCATTCAAACATGGCCAATTGTTCAAACTGCTCTCAAATAAGGCAAACACCAAGCTGTAACCAGTCCGGCTGTTTCTGTACCTCGCTGCCACTTTTTATACTACATCACTTTCCTTTTTCTGTCCATAAATCCTCTCCAAACACACGGCAGCACCAGAGTCACCCTGAAACTCTTCTGATCCTGGGGGCTGCCTGATTCATGAATTGTTCTTTGATAAATTAAAGTCTGTTGAATTTAATTTGTCTAAAATTTCTCTTTTAATACAATTAATGCCTTGTCACCTGCCCTGGACCTTGATCCCACTCTTTTTTATCTTAATCTGAGATTTTAATATCCAGAGGTATCTTAGACACCTACCATTTTTTTCTCATGTGTTTTGGGTTCATTAAATACGAAATGTCTGACTTTAAATCAAATGTGTATTTTATTATATCTCAAACAAGAAGCAGTACAATTAATCGAAGAATGCACCTAAACTGTCGACATAGTTTTGCCATCTTAACAATAGCTTGTTTATACCAGCAGCAAAGAAGCCTAGAGAGTGAGTGGCGATGAAATCATGAAAGGTGTTTTCCACAGCTTGTCGAGAATTAATATTTTTTCTTGCAAGGGGTGGTCCAAAGCATGGAAGAAGTGGTAGTCAGTTGGTGCAAGTTCTTGTGAATATGATAGATAACAGAGAGTTTCCAAGTCTAGTTTCTGTAGTTTGAGCAGCGTTGTTTGTGCAACATGTGATGAAGTATTGTCTTGCAAGAAAATTGGCCTGTCTCTGTTGACCGATCTTGGCTGCTTAATTGCAGGCATATTCATTGATTCATCCAATTGGTTGTGGTAAACATCTGCTATAATCAATTGACCAGGTTTCCTGAAATTATAATGGATAATACCAGTGCTGGACCGCCAAACAGACACCATTAGGTTTTTTTGTTTTTTTTTTTTTTTTTGATGGATATTCGGTTTTGCACTGTGTTTCAGCACTTCATCTTTATCCAACCACTGTGTCAAATGCTTGTGATTGTCAAAAAGAATCCATTTTTCATCACATGTAACAATACAGTGTAAAAATGGTTCACTTTTATGTCATGACAGCAAAGGAAGGCAAGCTTTGAGACAATTCTTCTGATGCTCGTTTAATTCATGTGGAACCCATGTATCCAGTTTCTTTACCTTGCTGATTTTTTTCAAATAGTCCATTATTGTTGGAATAGTAAGTCAAATCTTGCTGCTAATTCACACATAGGTTGAGATGAATTCACTTCTACTACAGCTTTCAGCTCATCATTATCCACCTTGGTCTCAGGTTGCCCATGTAGCTCATTTTCAAGATTAAAATCACCAGAATGGAACTTCTCAAACCATCCATGTACTCTGTGTCCATTAGCCACATCCTTCCCAGTCACTTTGTTGATATTTTGAGCTGTCCATGCTGCATTGGTTCCATGACAGAACACATATTTGAAAATAACACAAATTTCCGACTTATCCTTGGATTTACAAAAATTGCTCTAAAAAAATTTGAAAGATAATCACAAGCCAAAGCATATGTTTGAAAGACTTAGGATGTACCTTTGCAGTATAAATAAAACAAGAAGTGTCCAAGTGAAATGTCAGAGATATCAACTGTCAAACTTAGTATTAATACTTAAGGGAATTGGGCATTTCATACTTAATAACCTATATTTTTGGTTTTATTTCTCTGCATAAACATTTTCATCTTCTTTCTATGTTTCTGAAAATTGTTACTATTTCCAGAGTGCTGATGATAAACTGGTTTTCACTGCTATTGTGGATTTCTTTTCTTTTAATCAAGTATATTTTCTGATATTTCATGAAATTTTGGATAAGCAAGAGAAATGGTTTATGTTCTCAATGAACTCTTTTGAAAGAACTCAGCCCTGGCATTTTAAAGAAAAGGAAACAGGCCGAGAGAGACTCTTAAGTGGTTAGCTCAATTAATATTATGTAGGGAATATCAGACTAAATTGTCTGTAGTCACGCACTGAATTAGACTCAAGTGAAGACTTCTAGTCTGGATCTTTACCCAGTGTATCATATTTTGTCTCCAGAAATTAAATTTTAATATAAAACAGAACTTTTTTCTTGCTTAGCTAAAACATCTTCAGCTTATTTATTCCACAGAAATTCTTCTACTATAAAGATTGTATAAATTATAGATGAGCAAAATAACAAAATAAATAACCTGTTATCTTAACACTCACAGATAACTTTTGTAACATTTTATATATATCGTCCAAGTCTTTTTATGCATGATATGCATAATTATTTTAGATAAAATTTGAATCAATATACAAATGGCTTTTTAGCTTGACTTTTAAAAACATTCAGCCATATATTATAAGGTTCTTCCATACATTATGTAGATCCTTTAAAAATATCACTTTTAATGACTCCATGGTTTTCTATTATGCAGACTTAATAAAAATTTAACCAATACATTACAGCTTCTAGTGTACGAGAATTGTAAAATGGCAGTTTTGTCTGAGCCCAACGTTAAAAATATCAGGCATCAAAGAGGATTGTAAAACAGATCATCCTTTAAAAGTTGCAAAGCATAGCCAAAAAGTAGTTAAATGTTATTGAACTCCTCACCCAAATCAAAGATAAATACAGTTGAGAAATAATTCATGGAATGGTTTCTTTGGACATCCTGTGCTCTGGGAACATCTGCAAAAGGAGAGAGATAGGGGTTCCTCTCCCTTTAGCTCACTTAAAGAGAGAGACTTTAGTGAGACCACCTGGAGGGCTTGAGTTGTTTTTCCGAAGCAAGGGGAACAGAGTAAGTAGGGCTGATAACACATCTACCAACTCTTAAATTCGGAGATGAGTTGACTGATGGCATGAGCACAGGAGCGATGGTTGTGTTGCCAGGTTAGTATTTCAGGTTATGTCAAGACAGAGACTGACAGAATGTGCCCCAAAGAACTGGCTGGAGTTTGCATTCTGTCCAAGAGGATCAGATAGGGGAGGTGGACTAAGACCCCAGAAAGCAGAGTCTAGCTGTGATAAGCTGACACGGGAATGGCTAGACAGACAAAAATGCATCAGTTCATCATAAAAAGTGCAGATGAATTTTCTCCCTGGGGGGCTCTAGGAACTCATGAATGTACTGAAGAGAAAATGTGAACTTAAACATCTGCCAGGCTAACAAATAGTCGAGCAATCTTATCAGTAGTACCAATCAATTCAGAATAATTCCCGCCCCATTTATTTTCTTCCCCATGCCCACTTTAACTTTGGTAGGCTCAGAAATCACAGTGACCAGAAAGACAGGAGAAAGGACCATGCCTTCCCCACCCCCAGCTTTCCACCTTCATGAGGGGTGGGGGGAAATTGAACTTTAAAACCAGTTAAAGTTTGGCGGGCCCGGTGGCTCACGCCTGTAATCCTAGCACTCTGGGAGGCCGAGGCGGGCGGATTGTCCTGAGCTCAGGAGTTCGAGACCAGCCTGAGCAAGAGCGAGACCCCGTCTCTACCAAAAATAGAAAGAAATTAATTGGACAGCTAAAAATATATATAGAAAAAATAAATTAGCCGGGCATGGTGGCGCATGCCTGTAGTCCCAGCTACTCGGGAAGCTGAGACAGTAGGATTGCTCGAGCCCAGGAGTTTGAGGTTGCTGTGAGCTAGGCTGACGCCACGGCACTCGCCCCAGGCAACAGAGTAAGACTCTGTCTCAAAAAAAAAAAAAAAAAAAAAAGAAAATGGATTTAAAAAAAAATAAAAATAAAAAATAAAACCAGTTAAAGTTTGGCTTATGACATAGGACAGAATATTCTCATTGTTTTATTGAAATTCTCCTGTGACTTAAAGTGAACGCAGAGTGTTTTATTACCAGCATGAGCCAAAATCTCACAGGAATTTCCAATTTATCATTCAAAGCTAGGAATGAAGTAGACACATATTTAAAAACAATGAGAACTAAAAATGGAGATACTTTCTCAACTTGATAAATCACATGAGTTCAGTGTATAAGCTACACAATTATTTTGTGGAATTCTTTGTGTGTATCCACATTGTAATTCTTAGGGTGAATTCCTTGAAGTACAGTCACCTTCCATATTCATGGGTTTCACATCCATGGATTCAATAAACCACAGATTTAAAATATTTGGAAAAGAAAAAATGAATGATTACATCAGTACTGAACACATGCAGACTTTTTTTCCTTATCATTATTCCCTAAACAATATAGTACAACTATTTACATTACATCTACATTTTATTAGGTATCATAAGTAATTTAAAGATGATTGAAAGTATACAGGAGGATGTGAATGGGTTATATGCAAATAACACGACATCTGGGGACTTGAGCATCCATAAATTTTGGTATCTGTGGGAGGTTCTAAAATCAATTCATCCTGGATACCAAGGGATTACTGTATATTTTGTGGACCAAAATGCGGGCTAAATATGAAAGTTTTTAATAAGTATGCCAAGTTATTTTATCCAATGCTTTTTGTATTTCTGCCAGAAGTATATGAGAATGTACTTTTTCATCAGCATGCTGACCAACATGGGTATTTTTTAAAATGTCTATGTTTGTACCTTAAAATTATAGAATACTTGTTTTGATTCCAATATGTTTAGTTACTATTAAGACTTATTAATAATAAGTTTATCAGATTGTAAAGCTTCTCTTTTTCATTGCCTAATTTGGCTCATTTTCCCATTAGATGTTTATTTTATTTTTAATAATTTATAAGAGCTTTTTATGCATTAAAATACTGACATCAGCTTGTCAAGAATATTGTAATTTTTTAAATTAAAAATTTAATTATTTTAATATCTTATTGTTGATTTTTGTCATATGCAAGTTTTTGGATTTAGTCCAACATACCTATTCTTTTTGAATGCATTATAAATAGAAAGGTTTTTTTTATATCAAATGAGTATATGATTATTTGTTTACATTAATGTCTCACATTTTAATGTTTTTCAATGTATTTCATTTATCTTGAATCGATTACAGGATAATTTGGGGTTTTTTTATTTTTTATTTTTCAATAAAATGAGGCTGCCAAAAACAATTTGTTGAGTAGCTCTTTGTTTGGGCACTGATTATAAATATTACAAAATTTTAATGTAGACTTGACTCAGTTTCTGAACTCCATTCTATTTCATCTGTCTATTTCTAAAAAAGCATTGGAGTTATATTTATTTACCAGATTCTTTTTTTGACATCACTTGGTAACATGTACTGACTTAATGACCACCTTATAATGCTAGGTCTTCAGCAATCTTCTCCAATTTCTTTCACTATTTCCAGAAGCCCCAAGTAGGTGTCATACATGTGATCCAATCTCATGTGGCACTGTGGTTCTGCCCTGTTTCCCCCCAATACTTTTCTTTTTCCCATGCATTAAGATTCCCACTTGGCAAAGCCACCTGGAGAAACCTCAAGGCTACTGCTGCTTATCATGAATCATTGCAAGTTGAATTTCTGAATGCTCACAAAGCTCCCATCTTTGGGGTGCCAGGATAGAGTTGGGTTCGAAAGCATAACACTGATAGGGCCCTACCATCATCTTTTAGACCCCTCATTTTAGTATGCTTCCAATTGCCAGTATCTACATTTGGGGAACTATATGCAATAGACCAAAAGTGCTAAATAAATTAGCATTCTTGGTAGCTGCCTTCCACCAGTGACTGATGGGAGCTGGTGTATAAATATCCCAGCTCCCATGACAGAGCCTTAGGGCCAGGTAAATTATTTTTCTTTTACTGGCTGCTTCCCCTTTCCTCTCTCAGTCTTACTGCACTGCTTGTACCTCCTGAAATTCCCAAATAACTTCTTTGTCTTAGGGTCTGTCTCTCGAGAATTCTAAACAGCTATGATTCTAGATAAAATTGATTTAAGAAAGTATCTTTTCTTGGAAAAAGATAGCAGTTTCTAAAGTTATTTTGTCTGATATTCTTCTTCTTCTAATGTTATGTTGTTATTTAAAATTCAGCTATATAGCATAATCTTTGGACTGTATCAAGGTGTTATTTATTGTCTAGCATATGCTCATCAATCTGAGGGCATATAGAATCAAATTTTATTTACTCAGCAATAATTTTTTGAGCTCCTGCTATGTGTCAGGCATCGTTTGTCCAGCAGTAAGCAAATTAGATAAAATTTCCTAACTTCAGATAGTTTATATTCAGAGAGTGGGGGCAGACAAAAAAATAATGAGGAAAATGTATAGTATGTTAAACGTTGAGCAATGCTAAGGAATAAAGAAGCATAGAATTGGGTTAGGGAGCATCAGAGTGGATGGTAGATTTCAGTTTAGACAGGGTGAAGCAGAAGTTCAGACAGGATTAAGACCTAAAAGAGGTGAGTGAATGAGACATGCAGGTACCTGGGAAGAGTATTCCAGAAAGAAGGAGCAGAATGTAAAGATACGCTGGGGTGCAAATGTGCAAAGATGTAAATACGGAGAGATCAGGTCAGAGAAGTAAGTGGGGAGTGGATCAATGAGGGCATTCTAGGCCATTGCAAGAACTTTAATTTCAAATAGTTTATTTTGGTAATTTTTGCCCTCTGCATTCTCACCTATATATTTATTTGTTTGCATGCTTATTTCATCCCCTTAATTTGTTTGAGCTATCTAAAGTTGAAAGAGTTATGCTAAAATATCTGTCTAATGTTATGGTTTTGTGGACTTCTCCTTATTTTTATAATAGTTTTTCCATTATATATTTCAGTGCAGTTTAATTGGCCACAATAAAATAAATGTCTTCATTGTACATTATACCCTTCAATAATAAAAAGAAATCCTTTTGGCCAATATGATGTTGTCTTATCTGAATTCTATTTTGTCTGATATTGATGTTGCCAACCTTGCTTTCTTTTGGTTTGCATCTTATTTACCTTAACATCTATTCATCCTTAATCTTTTGTCTATTTTTGTTGTTTAATGTATTTATAACTTTTGTTAGGTTTTTTTCCTCATCTTTTTAGTGGTTTTCTAAAGTTTTGCTTGTCCTATTTTTCCCTTAGCATTTGGAATCTGTGCTTCTTCTCCTCCTGCATTAATAATCACCCCAATTTTTTAAAAAATGACCCCCCTGTGTTTATGGTCCACCTGTGCTGCCCTGTCCATAAAATCGAATGCTGTCTACATAGGATGAGAAATTTTGCCTGTTTTTACTTTTTTCACTATGGTCATCTCAAACCAGATTCCTACAATTACCGTCTGCGCCCACACAATCAGATGCCCACGTGTGCGCACACACACACACGTACACACATGCACACTTTGTGTTTGGTATTTAACATGTCTACAGTCAGACCCATCCACCCTGTTCGTTTCTTTGGTGGAAGTGAATCTTTGGCTCTCAGACCAGAGAGCCATGGAGGAGCTGTCTCAGTGAAACATAAAGAGGAGGGTCTTTTGTTCTAAATCCTCAGGTCTTTGGATGATATTTTAAACTAAATTCACTCTCCCACCTCTGCTTGCAACAAGATTGCAAAGCAACAGCCCAGAGAGATGCCAAGCAGCTTAAAGGAAATGGTATGTAGTGGAAAATTCCTTTTTTTATTAAAAGCTATTTATCTTTCTTATCTTTTTGAGTATATGGCTGCTTCTGGCTTGCCTGTGCGAATCCACACAGTTGATTGAATCTGACGCATTGTGCTTATTTATTAAAAGCTGACCTCCAATGCCAGCTTGGGTAACCCCTACACCAGGGGACAAAGACCCGGGTGCTAATTATGTCAGGAGATCAGGACATGGCTTATGAGTAGGAAAGCAGTGCAGCCTGCAGCGTCTGGGGGTCTGGGCAGCCCCTCACTAGTAACTTTCTCAAGGAGACAGGTTTCTACCTCTCTCTAGGCAACCCCTGTGCCTATGCTATACTATTTAGTTTTTGCTAAAGCCTCATGCCATAGGCATTATTAGTCTCATTTTACACATTAGAAAAGTGAGTTTCAAAGATGCCTAATTACAGTCTTCTAGAGGCTGATCCCAGGATTCAAGCCCATGTCTGTTTGACACCTGAATTTGCATTCTTCCCTAATGATGATTTTAAGAACAGGGGAAGAAATGGTGGATGGGGGAAGGCATCATCGTTAAGTACTGATATTTAGTTTCATGGCTTTTCATGCACTCAATTTACTTTATTTAGTCTGCCACTGTTCCCAACCCCACTTGAATAAAGAAGATCCCTGTATTTGAAATTGAAAGACTCAGCTTCTGTGACTAATACACTCTGTAATTTTAAGTAAGTCACTAATACTTTTGTTTTCTTCATCTATGAAATGAAAAGTTTTGGCCCAGCCAGTATTTTTCAAACTGTACTCTAAAGCCCTCCAGAAGATGGAAGAGTGGGTGAGGAACCACTAAGACAGTCTGCTCTGGGCTGTTGCTGCTCTTTGGTTAATTTGTTAAAGCCTCTGTACATAAGATTTCATTTGGAAATAGTACAGATTTTCCTTCTACAGCATCCTTAGGGGTGGTAGAGGGTTAGGGGTGGGGGGAGAGAGATTCCACGGAGGAGTCTAGGAAGTTCAGGCTGTCTCAGAGCCAAGACAACAGCAGCTCTAGCTCCTACTCCGTGGCACAGCTCTGGCTGCAAAGCAGTGACGTGGATGGAGAAAGGGACCAGGTAGAGGGAAAGGTCATAGGAACTGGCAAGAATAAGGGACAGAAATGGGTCCTAAGTAGCAACCCCAGGGACAGTCTTGGCAATGATCAATCAATTCCAAACTGAATAAGGCAAATTTGACTTAGCTCTTTTCTGTGTTAATGACGAGAGGCAGGGGAAAAAGGAATGGGCAGGGGCACTCTTTTAGAGGTAGAGAGGGTAATAGCGGCAGCAAAAGCATAGCTGTAGGCCAGCAATAGAGAGAGGCCTATGTGCGCCTCAAAATCCAAAATAATTTCCCCTAGCCCACAATGGAAAAAAAAAATGTGTAATTGTTGGAAATTTTGAAAGTATATTACATTAGCTATGCAAATTAAAAAGTGTTAAGTTCTGCTTGTATCTGTTTGGAGATGCTGTGAAAAAATAATTTTTATGTTTAGATAGAAAATAAACACCAAGAAAGGGTCCCAACTCCATCTAGTTGAGAAGACTCCGTTTCAGGGCTAACTGCCTGCACTAACTTACATTTCCCCAGATTATGCTAGTGAGGGAGCATGCCAGGGACTGGCTGGGTTATCTATGTTAAAGTCATCAGACAATACGTCAGAAGAGAGAAGAAGAGAGAAAATAAGGCCAGGTCTTCTACGATGGCTGGAACAGAGGATAGGACTCTACAGCATGACATAGAGAATGTGCCCAGGAAGGAGAACAGGGATGTTGCAGAGAATGTCTGGTGACCAGCCTCCTGTTGTCAACCTGAGTGAGGCTAGACAATGCAAGAGTGGGAGATTACGTACACCCCATCTCTCACTTGCACAATGTAAATGTACAAGTGAGCAGATGTGGAGAGATGGGGCAGGGATTCGCCAGCATTTATTGTGTACCCTTAATCTCGATATTTTTAGAATTAGTATTTTGAGTAATATAAATTTTGAATCCTTTACCCTCAGCTTTTATTTCCTTTCCCCAAATTCCATAAAAACCCTGCCCACTTTCCAGGTACCCAGGAGATCCTGCAAGTATTCATCATGCAGCCTGCTAAAGAGAAATTTAAGTAATTGGGGTCGTCTGCCCTGGTACAGAAAAGACAGAGTTTACGAGGCAGGAGTGGATGGCATAACAATCTATTACCCAGTGGGATCGGCAGCGGGTGAGAGGAGGAAATCCATCATAAATGTGTGAGGATAATTCTCAATATCCACATCCTCCTCCTCCCAGTAAGTCAGGTGGGACCTGTGTCAGGAAGTCTGAAAAATCTCCCTGGGCGGTTTTCATCCATGCCTCCAGCTCCCAGTTGATTATCACTGACATAAAGGGACAGGGTGTGACTTATATGAGCTGCCACCTCCCTGAGCACAACAGAAAAGGGGACAGCAGGGCATTTTGCAGGGTGACAGTAGGAAAAAGGTCCTGACTTTGAGAATTGTGTCTAAGGAAAGAGAACTAAAAGGAAATTTTAAACAGAACCCATTGAGTCTGTCTAAACAAAATGACTGCTTTAGGGCCGTTCCAGTCCCTTATGTTTGATGATTTTTGTGGCTTGTAAGTAAAGTCTGGTAGGGCCATGGAGCACTTCCCGGGCCCTTGGAGCTGTAGCTTACATGCAGTCCTCTTCTGACCACCTCCAAATGTGTGGGATTTATGGGGAGAACAAAATAGAACTTTTCCCTTTGTCTAGGGAATCCTATTTTGTTTCATTCCCTAAATACTCTCGCCACCATTCCAGAACATTTCTTTGAGTGACAATGAAGTTTTATTCTCACCTTGTTAGAACATGGAACTCTCAAGGTTATTATTCTCCCCTTTTGTTCTTCTCTGTCCTGAAAATGAATTTAACCTTGCTAAGAATTTGATGTCAATATTTTGCATACTCATTTGCATGTCTTTGTTTTCCGCATTAAAATGGCCATTTGAAATTGCGATCTGTAGGACACTAACAGTCACCCCTTCCAAAACTTTTCTTTCCCCCTGCCATAAATTGGTTAAAGGATAAAAATGTTCACCACCTCTTATTTCAAGAAGGGGGAAAGAATGGCACATCTTTTCACTCTCATATGTCTATAATTATCTGCTTCTCCTAGGAAGATCTATGTCCTCACCCCAACAAATAGCTTCATGAATCCTACCTGGGACTCTATTTTCATCTTTGCAATGTGGAAGCCAAAACCCATGTGTGAGGGGTGGAAGGTAGGAAATCTCCTCAAGAGCTGGAATGTCAGCTGGAATACACAGGAGAACAGGGCAGTGTGGACACCAGAGCACAGCCTCGACTGTGCTCTGCCAAAACAATTGGACATTTCTGCAAATAAAAAGCAAATTAAATATACAAGCTGCCAAGACAGTTGTTTCAGGGTATAATGGAAAAAAAAATCACTGGACCAGTGGATTCTGGTCCCACCACTGGACCAATGATAAGATACATAACCTCCCTGGGCTTAAAACCTGGGGTAATAAAGGCTGTAATCTCATAAAGTGGTTTGACTATCACCAGGGATATTTACCATTTTTAGTTGCCCAGTATCTATCCCCCTGCTTCAATTTTCCTTTGCACACCTGTAGCTTCTAGATCTCCTCAGACCCCGTTTGCTCCTTTGTGTGCTCTGCCACCCTGCTCTTTGTAGCTGTTTCTGGAGGACCACCCTTGGTCTGCTAGGGCACTCCTGTGCCTGCATGCCACAGAAAGGTGCCCGAGTGCCTGGGATTTACAGCCATCCCCTCCACCTCCACCCAGGGAAAGCCCATAACCAATGGCACATGGGTGTGGGACTCGAACGCCTGTTGGGATCACTCTGAGGCTCCACTAGCACCCTAGAACTCCCCTGCAAAAGCAGGCTGAACTTTTCCTGAGATCTCACTTCTGATTCACTTTCTTCTCTTTGCTGTCCTACCTCCTATGTGTTTCCATCAGCAGCACTTAAAGCACCATTAGCACACAGCTCCTCATCTCAGGGTGTGCTTCTGGGGAATGGGAACAAAAAGAAGAACCATCCCTCCACAATCATAAGCAGTCTTGGTAGGACTGTCAGTCGGAAGCCCTGCGTGTCATGGGCCAAGGGTGGCCTGTGACTCATAGCGTAATCAGATCCTCTTGCCTGGAAATTTTCATCCCCATCGGGTGACTAAACACAAGAAGCTGGTTCCCATGGTGGTGATTTGAAGAGACAGGCCACTCATTCTTACTCACAGATCCTCCGATAGCGCTCATTGCTGTCTTTTCACAGGCTCCATTTTTTCAGTTTTCCTTCAATTCTCTGAGCTGTCGTCCTCTGCTTACAACAAATTGTTTTTTGTCTTGCATTATCCAGAGTTGTTTTCAATTAAATAACCCTAATTGATGTGGAAATCAAATAAAACAATAAAGAACTGCTTGTCAGCTGTGAGTACTCCTCTGAAGTCATCTATGATTGTTACATAAGCAATCCCTCTTAGTGATGTTTTGCCATTCATTGTATTGCTTATTTGACATTGCCAAAGAATATCTATACTTGACTTCTCCTTGTTCTTACCTGTGTATTTCAGTTTCAGTAGCTGACAACGGAATTTTCTGAAACTACCAGAGACAACAGCACACACTCCGTCAGCATTTTTGTTTATTGATTCCAGTATTGGCATCTTCTAGAAACATAATAAGGTGATTACAGATACCTATGCTTTATATTTGTGAATTTATCAATTTTTGGCAGAATTTCTAGGAGCACATTCATTGTTAGATTGGTGATCGCTGATGTAATTCCCTAGCTATCTATGTATCCAGGAAATTGGAACTGGCTGGTTTCTAAGTTTTTCTGTTAATATTTCCACTAATCCAGCTTAATGTATGGGTTTACAAACAACTATAATTTATAATAGGTATCTGTCAAGAAAAAAATACATGAATAACTTTTATCCTTTATAATGATTTGTAGTTTACCACTTAATATTTAGGTTGATCCTCAAGATAGCTTTATGAGATTAGCTTCAATCGAGATGAGAAAATTAGAGCTTTTTAGATGAGAAAAATAGGGTTCAAAAAGTTTAAGTCACTTGTAAATGCCTTACAATTTGTTTAGTGGTATTATATTTTTATCTTTTCAGAATTTTCTGAATATACCATCTGTTTGCATTATATATCTCTGCATAATAAATGACCTCAAAACTTAGTTCATAAAACTAAAATTTATTAGTATCAGTCATGGTTCTGTGGGTTCACTGTGCTCAGTTTAGTAATCCTGACTTGGAGTTTCTGATGTGGTTGCAGTGAGATAACTGCTGTGGCTGAAGTTATACGAAGACTTGTCTGGGTTGGGCATCCAACATGGCATCTCCTCTCACATTCCTGGTATTTGGGCTGGGTTGAATGGCTTCCCTCTCTCTTTCTCTCTCTCTCTCTCCCTCATATTTCTCTTTGTCCATGTGACTTTTCCATGTGGCTAGCTTGGGCTTCTTTACGCCATGCTGGCTTTAGGGTTCCAAGTGCTAATATTCCAAGGGAGAGAAAGTAGAAGTTGCCAGTCTCTTGTACCTGGGCCCAGAAATTGGCTCAATGATACTTTGACTGTTTTCTACTGTATTCTGTTTGTCAGAACAGTCAGAGAGTCTGCCCATAGTCAAAGGGCAAAGACATAGATTCCTGCTTTTAATGGGAGAAGTTTCAAATAATGCATAGCCTTTTAAAATCAGCACATCATCTTAAATCCCATCAATGGAATTTCAGGTCATAAAATTCTTTCATAAGAATATGAAAAAGCTGAAGATCAACTGACAAATTTCTCAAAATTGAAACAGAAAAAGTAAGTAATTCACTTATTTGAAAATCACTTTTTTCTACTGCAGGCATTATGTCTGATATGTCAAGATACCAGTTGATGACTTTTTTATTTGTTTTATAATAGATTTTTAGGGTGTGGCACAGAAACTGCATGATTTTGGCGTGATACAGTGAGGCTTGTCTTTCTGTGTCAAAAATGTGTACCAAACCACATTTTCCAAGGACAAAGTATAATATCTGCAAATCCAAGGAAATCTATTGGGCTTTTGCCTCTCAGTATTTTATCATTATTGTCTTTGTGATACAAGAGGGTGGACTATAGAGTCTGCCCCCTCAGCCTTACGTAGCTGAGCTGCAGAGGATGATTTCTGACACAGCCAGGAAAAGCAAGGATGTTATTTTCTCTTCTGTTTTTCTTTGGGTGTTGTTTTATTTTGTTTTGTTTTTGTGAGCAGCTAGCATAATTTCCATAAGGTAAATACAGATTTAATGATGAAGATGACAAAAGATGTGGGTGTTTGTTAATAAAAATGGAAATTATATTCACTCTCCAGTTTCCCATGGATAAATGAGACAAGCAGTGCGGTAATGAGTTGGGTTGGTTAGAATTCAGCACTACTGCGACCAAAGTTATCTGTTTAACTGGTTAGTATTCCTATTTACTGAAGGAGACACTTTGGCTTTAAATACAATATAACAGTTAAGGATGAGGACTCTAGGAAAGCTGTGCCACTTTGGGCAAGCCTCTCAGTGTGTGAATTTCCTCTTCTATAATATGGGGATATATAATACCTATTTCAGAGGGTTATAAGAATTAAGTAAGATTCTATACAATAGGTGCCCCAAGAAGTGCAGTGCCCTCCTAAGCTCTTGGTATACATTAGAAGGTATTCAAGTTGGCAATTATTTTGTTCAATGACGTCAGGCTTTGCCTTACTCCTTCCATCAATTGATGACTAATTTCCAACAGAAGCGGACCCCTCATTGACTAGAAACTGGCCCTTTATAGGGTCCCAACCACTACTGAAAGATAGCATTTTAGTGACAGGGAACTATATGACAATACAAGGATGGGACAGAGACAGCATTTTAGGAGGCACAACTCAGTGGACTCCTCCTGAGACTGAAAGGAGGATGGAGGAAACCATTCAATGCCTGAGCCCTGCTTAGTCATTGGTTTGGCTTTAGGAAGGCCCAACTCTCTGTGGCTGCTGATACAATAAAATTTATCAAAAATTTTATTTTCTACTAAGTGGAATTGGTTTTGAGGCCAGAGAAGGCCTAGTGTTTATCATAAATTTGAGTCTGAAAAAGAGTTAATGAGCTGTCCATACCAACCAGCTGCTTTTGTTTAGTTTTAATTTTTCCCTAATTTTTGTTGTTGTTGAGAAATGTCAACAAGAACAGCACATAAAATCAGTTGAGCCCCCCACCCCAATTTCAATTCCAGATCAAGGGCATGACGGAGCTGAAGTTAACCCTATCCAGTGAGATGGTGGTGATTTTCATTTGTCCACTGTCTGTTTCTGAAGTATGCAAGGGATGGCAGCAAACGTTGGCAAGGAAGACTGAAATTATTTTAATCAAGCACAACTTTTAGAGTTTTTTTTATGACAGACAATAGTAGCCACCAAAAAAAGTTTGAGTGAGGTGAGGATTAGCTATTCCCCTACAAACTTGTTATCTGATTATTAAAAAATAACATGTCAGACCAAAAGCTGCCAGCATACAGACATGCATGCAGACAGGCACAAAAAAGTTCATATAAACTATCCTCCATGCTCATTGAGGTTCCAGATCTGTGTCCTTTCAAATGCTCTGACCACACGTTACATAAAAGGTTCTATCGTGACAGACATAGCGACTTTCCAGAGGCAGGATTTGGTGGCTTAGAGTCAGCATCGGATCATCAGAAAGGCTTCTAAACAAATGGCCCAACAAGGCAGGACAAAGGCAAGCAAGGCACATTTTGGAGGCTACTCATATGTGCCTACCCTGCACTCGCACGACCTTGAAAGTGAAGGACTCTAAGTTTCGCACTGCAGGCTCCTGCTTTGCCTCAGGGTCATCCAGGCCCTGGACATAGGGACATAGACTTATTTAAAAATCAAGCCGAAGAAAGGCATTTTTAACATTTATCAAACTGGTCAATAGCCATCATTTTTCACTATTAAAACCTCTGACATTTAGTCTGTTGATTTGTAGAGCACTGGTTACTGATCAAGTACAGAGAACAGAAGCTTTTAGAGTCATTACCCCTGGAGTGTGGTCCTTTGTGATATGATACAAGCTAACCACCTTTGGACCGTGAATTCTTCATGCAAGCAACAACTGGCCAGATAGTTAAATCTTAAAATAACTTAGAATGTGCATTAAGTTGCATTGTCCATGATGATGTATTTTAAAGCAAAGTACAGGCATCATATCAAATGTGACTATCCCAGGAGGTTGTCAGGTATATGTTGGTCTTGAAGAGATCTCCAGGGGAAAAAAATATAGAGATGATATGTCCAGGACACCTTCCATCTTCTTACATACAAACTTCTTTTCTTTTTACGTGCCTCGCACCTGGGCCTATCCTGTTGAGGTATAAATGATAATCCTTACTTATTTAGTATTTGGACTCCAAAATTCCAGGCATCCACCTTCTCTTATTTTACCTTTCTTCTGTTTCTTCACGGGAGCCAAAAACTGAGTAAAGTGTTTCCCATTAGTGGGGCAACTTGCACCCTAAAATCTAATAAGCTCCCATTTACTCAGATGTGCGGCTACTGGTCCCCCTCTTTTGTCCTTAATTCGAACCTTTCTCCAAAGAAAGTGAATGCATAAAAAGACTCACTGATTTGTCAAGTGGTTTGGCTACATTATTTGCCAATAGTCTCCTCCCAAGGCAGTGACTTGGACACTAGGGAGGATCTGGCTGGTTCATGTGTCATCTGTATTTATTTTTATTTCTTACATACATATTGAAAGAGAAAGTTATTTACCTGTACATTTCCATGGTTCCTATTGCCATGACAGCCAAAATGTTG
This sequence comes from Indri indri, assembly GCA_004363605.1. Lineage (NCBI taxonomy): Eukaryota > Metazoa > Chordata > Mammalia > Primates > Indriidae > Indri > Indri indri. Next base: position 25,881 of record RJWJ010004877.1, read on the forward strand.
CATCGCAAAGAGGAGAGAGAGAAACAGAGAGAGAGACAAAGAGAAAGAGTTACTAGCAACAGGATAACAGGATTCAGGAGGAAGTTTGCAGCCCCTGGAGCAATACTTCAGATAACCTGGGCATTTGGTGGATAAATCTCACCTGCGGGGGTGGTTGATTGGCTGTCTCTCAGCTAATCTTGAAGAAAAACAAAGAGACAAGATTAGATAAAATGTTGGAGACGTAATTAGTGTTCTATAGGAATTCAGTTCTCATCTTTCTGGGTTGGTGCCCTTTAAAAAATTGATGGTTCTTTAGGTGCTTAATTAAAGTTTGGAATATCTACTCATCCCCATGAATCATTTCTGCTACTCAAGGAGGCAATGTTGGCAGTGAGGAGTAACTAGGGTACACTGAATTCCCTGGGGCTAAAAACTGCTATTTATTGGAGCACTGGAAGAACATTTTCTATACTGAGAGCTATAGTTCCCTCTGCAGTCATTGAAAGCTGAGAGAGTTCCAGCTGACGCTTTAACTAGCTGGTTTTCTTTCAAAGGCGAGCTGGAGGACAAGTGCATTCAGAATGACAAGGACTGAATGGCTTGAATCATCACCTAGGTGATAGATTGTAATGCTAGGTTGTCTCTAAGGAACAAAAAGATGAAGCTTTATTTTAAAATTTCCAGTTAATTTTCTCGATTTGTCTTTAGAAGCAGGGGTGTGGTAAGTTCAAGTTCCCCATTTCCCAGGTTGGTCACTGAGGCCCATGTGGAAAGGGATATTTTTCAGAGTCACACAGCAAATGAACAGTGGAAATGAAAGGAAAAAAATAACATTCTGAATTTTGGATAGAATTAAAGATCAGAGTTCACAAACTGAGCTTTTATTCCCTGAGCAACTCTGGCTTCAATGCAAGAATTTAACAAAAACATATTGGCTCCTGTAATCCTTCCACTTTGTTCTGCTGGAGCATTTCTGAGTGGGGACAATGTCCTCAGTCTGGTCAGTATCACACTGGGTTAAGCACTGGCTTCTCATCAAAATTCTCTAGAATAATCACCTTTATTTTCTCTTGCAAAAGCGATGGAATATTAAGGTCTACAACACTGTCTGCTTTCTGCAACTATCCAAACGTCACTACCTACGTAAACTCTTTGTTACATTTCCTTCTCTCTCTACTTCAACTTTTCTTTGATTCATCCCCAAAAAGCTTTCTCTTAGACTACTTGGCAGCATTCCCTCACCAGTCAAAATCCGGTGGGTCTTTCTTGAGTGAGCTCTGGAAGCTGACCTCCTTTTTGAGACATCTATTTGCATGCATGGGGCCACCAATGACATCAATGGTTTTGCAGTATTGAGCCACATTTTGGGTTTTACCTAGAAGATGGGCAGAATATAAATGTTTTTATGAGGTATGTGAGCCAATTTCTCATTCAGGAGGAGAAATGTTGCAGATGAAAAAATTTGGAAACCTAAATTGGATGCTTAGTTCCTGTGGGTGTTTTCATTCATTTATTTAATATGAATACATTAAGAAAAATGTAAAAAATAGTTTGGTGCTGAGAATAAAATATTCCAGCCCCTTTCCTCTAGGAGGAGCTTACACTTTGGCTGAAAGGGAAAGCAATACAAGGCAAATACATTGTGAACCGAATAACTGATATAGACAATTAGGATTCTACACAGGATTTGAAAGGCATGGAGAATAGCAAAGTTGGAAAAGACCTTGCTGAGAAAATTGTCATCAGCTGAAGGTAGGTTAAAAGATAATAGAATTAACATAAAACTATTCAAGTAAATTAAAAATATACATACAAAATAACACAATAACATTATTTTTCAAGGGTGTGTACTTAATTCCTCACAGCAAACACATTATTGTGATTGCCTTTTAGTAGGGAGAAAAAGGAACGGGTAAGAGGGTAAACAGAAAATAAAATAAGAGGAAGACTTTGCTCAAATTAGTAATTATAATGTGCTATGAAATGCAAAGAATTCACTTTCAACCTTTATTGGCAATGTGACCTTGGATAAATCTGTAAATCATGGTCCCTAATGCAGGAAGATGGCCTCATCTATAAAACGAGGACAATAATATATTATTTTCAGAGTTGTTTGTAGAACCGAATGAAACAATGTATGAAAAGTACTGTTAAGTACTGCCTTAGTCTGCTTGGTCTGCCATAGACTGAGTGGCTTAAACGATAGAAATTTATTTTCGTAGTCCTGGAGACTGGGAAGTACAAGATCAAGGTGCCGGCTCTTTCTGGTATGTAGATGGCCACCTTCTTGCTGTGCCCTCACACGGCAGAGAGAGGGGGAGAGAGAGAGAGAGAGAGAGAGAGAGAGAGAGAGAGAGAGAGAACACATGCTAGCTCTCTGGTGTCTCTTCTTACAAGGACACTAATCCTATGGTATCAGGTTCCCCTCCCAACCCTTGTGACTTCATCTAACCTTGATTACTTTCTTATAAGTCCTAGCTCTAAATACAGCCACATTGGAGTTTAGGGATTTAGCATATGAACTTGGAGAGGGAATACTGTACAGTCCATAACAAGTGTCTAACACAGCTCCAGAAAAATAGCAAGTATTCAAAGTTAGTTTTCTCTTCCCCAAACCATCGACTCCCCACCCTAACCCTTTTCTCCATGGCACTAAGGCAAGAACAGGATATCAAATGGAGACCTTGGACTAAAAGATAACTGAAAACATCTATTTTATAGATTATCAGAAGGATTAAACTCAGTAACATATTTGAATTTTGCATAAAATTTCACTTAATCTTTACATATTGTTTTGCAGCCTCTATTTTTTATTCAACAACGTGTCATGAACAATTATCCTTTCTCTAAATGTAAGACTAGATCACTTTAATTGGTGTATAACATTCTAATCCTATTTATTGCTACTCTGTAATTTACTTAACTATATTCTTATTCATGAACATGGTGCCTATTGATCTGCTATTATATGCAATGCCATGATGAACATTCTCCTACACACATCTTTGCACTTTCGTTTGTATTTATTTGTACATGCTTATCTTCAGATTTGATGCAAATTACTAAAAGGCCATCCAGAAAATTCACTGTGCTTTATTTTTTGACCATTCTCAATTTACTTTGTTTCAGATTCTTTGCTATTTCATGAGTCTAGCACTGGGGACCATTGTCTCCTTCTCCGGGCACAGCTCATATTTGCTCTTTCCCAGCCTTTACTTCTGCAACTAACGTCAACACTTACCTTGCTGAGAAGAAACCCCGTCATATTCTGCAGAGTGACTTATTCAACTTGCAAACTTTTAAAATTAAACACCCTGAATTGAGAGAATCAGGTTGCTGTACTAGATTTCTTGTGTTAATAAAATTCAAATTAAATGCAAGCTCTAAGCCAGAAATAAAAGGCCATGGACAAGAGAAACAGTGCCAATTCTTCCTTTCAATCAACAGAAAAGATGCTTTGCTCCACCTGGCTGGTTTTCCTGCCTTTTGGTTCCCTCTCCTCATCCCCCACCCACTCCCCAACCACCACCCCCGCCCCCCACACGCACACACTTTTTTTCCCCTAACTGTTGCACAAAGTGACTTCTTACAAAGCTCTTTTCCTGGCAAATGCTGATGTGTGTAGTTGGTTGATAGCTGAAGAATAAAATAAAAATACAATTTTTCTGCTTTATGAATATCAAGGGGAAACTACCCTCCATCCCCACTTCTCTGTATATTCAAATTTTACCAATTCTTTAGGGCATCTTCTCAAAGATCTCTTTCCCTTTCCATTGAATCCCTAAAATACAAACTGGATTTATTGCCTATTTAATTATTCACTCTTTGCCAAATGTTTTGATGTGAATTCCCTTGTCCCCAACAAAAGTCTAAGTTTCCAAAGGCAGGAATTCTGTATTTTTCTCTTTTTTCTGCCTTTCCTCCTGCTATGGCTATAAATAGTAAATAGTAGGGCTTCCATCAACATTTATTAATAGATTTCCAGAAATAGTGGGGAGGTAGAGAGGAAGATATTAACCTAAAACTTGTCCTCAGATTACTTAAAATCTAATAGTGGATTCACGATACAAACATACATAATGTTGAAGAACATTCCTCACAACAGATAAGTAAGTAATCATCACCTATATCCAACTGTAGCAAAGACAATGCCAGATTATCTGACTTCCTGAATCACATGGCTCTTTCCACTAATCTCTTCCAATGTATACAGCACTTTCGACTTTTCAGACTTTTCAAACAGTTTCTGGTGACATACACCAGGAAAGAAATATTTAAAAAGTCATGAAAGAACTTTTCACCTGTGATAGTAGGAGTTGAATATGAGCTGTGACTTTTTCTTATTAAGCACTTTTCTTCTTGTTTATAGCTTTATTACAGCTCTCACTTTGTCCATGCATTTATTCAATGTGCACCTGAGTACCTACTGTATGTGTCAGGCACTGTACTAGGCGATGAGAGTACTACAGTAAGTAGGGCAGACAAAGACACTATGTCCATGGAGCTTCCTGCATCTGAAAGTTACATGACAAATTAGGAAACACATTTATAGAAAAGAGGATCTTCCTTCACTCTCTGTCCCACAAAGGAATGTCCTCTTTACAGTATTTTGTTCAGAGGCTCTTTCTAAAACCAGGACCAAACAGCTCTCTGCTTCCTGAAGCTTGCATGGATATTAAACTCTTTGCACCTAAGTTGGTGCCAACAGTGTCCTCCTACTTGCTACCCAAGACTGCCTTCTGTTTTGCCTTCTCAATTGGTGTCTTCTCACACTATTATAAAGCCTCAAAAGCAAAAGCAGAGCCTTTGTATTCTTCTTGCTGGGCATTGCTATCGTTGTTTTATCACCCTTAGAACACCTCCTTTGTTTCATATGACTCAGCCATTTTGGATTCTTCTCCCTTCAGCATTGACATTGGTCTCTGTCCCTCCTCCTCCCTCACTGAAGATTTGGGCATCTAGTACGTGGAAATCCCTTACACTTTTGGTCCTGCCTTGATGCTAAATGATTTTGTCTTTTTGATAATAACCTGTCCTCAATTCCAGTCTAAAAATGCTTCAAGGGACCTTTGTCATCTCTCTATGATTGCCTCCCACATCTACTCACACTCAGGATCTTGAAACCAGTGGAAGCTAGAAATGTTCCGCTTCTGAAATCTTAACCCCGGTATCTCACCTCTGGCAACAACATCCTAATCTTTCTGCCCAGTTACTCTCTTATGTTTGAACAAGAATTCTGAAACAAATTTCTAAAAGACCAGTTCTCTGACCATATCGAGACCTACATTCCCGAAATTATTTCAGTTCCCCATTTGGCTTTACTTTTTCCAATCCTCAGCCAGATCTCATGGTTAATTTTCTTATTTCCTCTCCTTTGCCCTTAAAGTTCTTTGACATTTATCCTCCATCCAAGCCTTGACTTAATTACAATCATTTAGTTCCTCTACATCTATTCCCAGACTGCAGAGAAAAATCATACAACCTTGCAGATTGGAGCCATTACAAATTAATTCCACCTCTCAACATCCATTCTATCTATCTATCATCTATTTTTTATCTACACATTTTTTTTTGACTCTAACTCCCTACCTGACCTTCACTCTTTCCTTTTCTCTCTTTTTTTCCTTGAAGTCAAATTTTTAGACAGACTGTCCACACTCACTGGAAACAAATACATAACTGGAAATACTTACTCCTCTATCTTCCATTTGATCTCCAAATTTCTAACTTCTGTTTTCAGTTTCCAACATTTTGTGCACCTGCTTCTCCAAAAGACATTCATGACTTCATTATTCCCAAAAGTAGGAATATCATTATCTGTCATTATCATTTTTGATACCACTACAACATTATGTCAATATCATAATCTGTCATTATAATTTTTGATACCACTACAACATTTGAACAACACCCAGCAAAAGTCTGGTTTATTTGACTTTACTCATTGACTCTCTCTTAACTCTTCTCTATCTCAACCTCTCTTCAGGAATCTTCTTCCTGCTCTTCCTTTGATTAAATTCCCAACTCCAGTGTTCCTCAAGCTCTCTCCTCAGTCCACTGCTCTCCACTCTGTATAAAGAACCCTGTTTTAATATTTAAAGGTTCAACTCCCCCTTAGATGTTCTCAAATTTTATACCCAAGTCAAAACCCTCTCCCGAGCTTCAGTGCCACCTGTTGCTTGGCTTTCCACTTGGATATCCTATAGCCATCACAAGACGCAAACATTCAAAACTGAATCTATCGACCGGGCGTAGTAGCTCACGCCTGTCATCCTAGCACTCTGGGAGGCTGAGGCAGGCGGATTGTTTGAGCTCAGGAGTTCGAGACCAGCCTGAGCAAGAGCGAGACCCCACCTCTACTAAAAAAAAATAGAAAGAAATTATCTGGACAACTAAAAATATATAGAAAAAATTAGCCGGGCATGGTGGCGCATGCCTGTAGTCCCAGCTACTCGGGAGGCTGAGGCAGGAGGATCGCTTGAGCCCAGGAGTTTGAGGTTGCTGTGAGCTAGGCTAATGCCACAGCACTCACTCTAGCCAGGGCAACAGAGTGAGACTCTGTCTCAAAAAAAAAAAAAAAAAAAGACTGAATCTATCTTCTTTTCCTTCAAATATGCTCCCCACAAATCTGTGTCTGATGCATAGTTGTTGGTTAAACAGGTTTTAACTGAGTAGAGAGGACATTGAGCTTAGAATCGCTGACTAACTTACCCAAAGTAACAGCTCTTATTCTACCCAGATTTCTCAAGGGAGATCTTTGTTTGAAGAACTTTGAACAATTCAATGTCATTCAGTATCCTACTTCACAGCATTGTTGAAAAAGATGTATCTAAAAAAAGCTTTATTATATGGGGTCTCTGGGCTCCAACCAGTCAGGAGTGAAGCAGACAATACACCTGCTTTTTGGATTTTTGCATGAGACAGGGTGTGACGGCCTGTCCTCACAGCCCACCAGCACTGAGAGCCTTGCTTTTGGAACACATAGGTGAGATTTATTTAGATGTCTTTTGAGGGTGATGGAAGAATCCAATCCTTGGATATACCGTATTAGTTTGTTTAGCCTGTCAGCATTATTCTGATTGTTTAGCACCATCCTCACAGGCTACAAGATGCGAAATAGGTGAAGCGGCTAATAAGTTAAGAAAACTCTGATTAAGTTCCATGAAGACTCAATGAACATTGTACAGGTTAATTGAATTCTTATAGATTAATTTTCCTTTTCGGATTCCAAGAGATTGTTCTCTTTCAGAGCCCACTGCCAAACTGGTGATGGGAGAAATTGGAAGTCCCAAACTAAATAAATTGACCCTGCTTTTATCTTGACAATCATAAGGCACAAAGCAGCAAATACAAGATGTGTAGGAAAGAAATAATGACTGAGTCCTTGGATTATATGGACACACCAATAGGAATACAAGGTAAACTTCTGACCTAATAATAAATAATCAAATTTAGGATTTATTGACTGTAATGCTTGAAGAACATTTCCAGAATGTAAACAAAATTCTAAGTGTTTTTTGCTTTGCACATTCAAACAATGTCATACTGGGGTTGAGCTGGGGCTATACCGTGCTAATTATTACTCATAAATTAGAAGCAGATGTGGGGAAATATGTTTTGTTTAATTAATAGAGATTTTTTTGTTTTTGTTCAGAACAGTTTTAGGTTTACAGAAAAATTGAGTGGAGAAAGTACAGGGAGTTCCCATATCATCCCCAACACACAGTTTCCACTGTTATTAGCATCTTGCATTGTGTAACACAATTGTTATTATTGATGAGTTAATATTGATAATTTTTTATTAACTAAAGCCCATAGTTTATGTTAGGGTTCACACTGTGTTGTACATTGTATGGATTTTGAGAAATGCTTAATGCCATGTATCTACTATTACAGAAACATACAGAATAGTTTCATTGCCCTCAAAGTCCCCTGTGTTCCACCTATTCATCCCTTCTTCCCCACCATTGTCCCAAGCACCTGGAAAGCACTGATGTTTTTACTATCCCCAAAGTTTTGCCTTCTCCAGAATGCCACAGAGTTGGAATCATACACTATGTGCTTTTGTAGATTAGATTCTTTTACTTAATGTTCCTCCATGTCTTTTCATGGCTTAATAACACATTTCTTTTAATTGCTAAATAATATTCCATTGTATGATTCAGAAATGTGTATTTTTAACAATAGACCTTAGAATCTTCCTGGAGCCCAGAGACCCTAGTCAAGAAGTTGCACCCCTTTCTTCTTTCTCCAGTGGGGAGGGACCATGTAGAATTGATTTGCTGAGGGAAGACTGGTTTGTGTATGGACACCACGTCGGGATACCACTGAGAGAATTCTTTCTATATTCTCCACCTCGGTTCATGTGCCATCATCAATTTCTTCTTCTCAATGACCCAAAGCCTGAAGAATTTATCTCCTAAATTTCTTAAATTTTATTAAGTCAACATACTGTTTTAATTTTCTCCTATATCGGACTAGTTCACGTCCTCATTGTTTCTCCACAGACTATTGCAATACTCTCCCATTCGATCTCTCTGCTTTAGCCATGCCCTCCTCCGGTCTGTATTCCTCATTGCTGCTAGAGAGATCCATTGATATACAAATCTTATCATGTCAGCCCTTTTGCTAAAATCATCTGATAACTCCTCATACCCTTTGCCTGAAGTCTATGTCTTTCATCTTGCCTCCCCAGACTTACCTGTGGCTTCTCCTGGCCCCTTTGGCAACACCACTCCTTATGCAACATTTTTCCTGACCTGTGTGACTGGTTTACTTGTCTCTCTTTCTGAAATGCCATTTTATGTTCTCTGATCAACTTCACTGAATCCAGTCTTAGCTAACACATTCCATGTTACAAGATGCCTTCCCTGCAATTACTTTCCCTTCCCCTCTTCTGTCTAAACTCTGTTAAGTCTCCTGCTCTGTGTTGCAATAAACCTTGGGCATATCTCAACTTTTGTACCTCTCTTATTGTGTCTTGTAAGATTATCTAATTCCTTATATGCCTTCTACGCTATGAGGGCAGAGATTCATTCACCATTATGTTTACTGGGCCCAGCATAGGGTCTGGGTATATAATGCAGATGCTACTTAAATGAATAAAGGAGCAGATGTCCAAGGCTAAGCTGACTCCTGTCTGCCCAGGGAGAAGAGCTCTTGTGCTTGAAGGCTCTGCCTCTCTCTGTGAGGACAGGATCACATACAATGATTACAATTGACCCAAGACACGGTCCTGGGCTGGAGGGACCTGCAGTGGACTATAGGAATCCTCAAAAGGACCAGATGCTACATGTCCCTATTTTCCCTGCTAATGTCTTTGGAAGTTGGACTCCATTCCAATCTCTACAGATTATTTTTCTCTCTGCTCTTCATTTGACATATGCAGCATTCTCCACTGCTCACTTCTCATTTCCCTAATGTTTTCTTGAGTACAATCAGAATGCAATGCCTGTGAAGCTGTCCCAATAGGAGACTACTAATGTCATCCCTCCCCTGGCTCCCTTGGAAGTCAAAGCTGTGAGATCTGGACTTTCTCATTAAATGAGAACCTTTGACTTGAAGAGGGAATTTATTTGAAAAGATTTAGTGAGCTCAAACTCTAAACTCACATCTCAGAGGGACATCATGACAACAACTACCTCTCAAATTCCCCATTCCTCTCTGTTCTCCATCTCTGGCACAGACTCCTCCTATTCATTTTCTCCTGGGCAATGCTGGGAAGCAGCTTGGCTCCTTTCTTACAGAGAGGCTATTTACTCTTCTCAGTGTTTAAGGTCAAAATAGACCAGCTCTGTTCACTTACAAAACATAATATCAGACACTTTTTTCCCCCTCTGTCAATTGACTGAAGAGCATCTGTAAGAAATGTGGAAGAGACAAAGGATAGTTCTGATGTGTTTATCTCATTCTTTTACTCCATTCTTTGGAGAATTTGGGCTATCTTTTTTTCTGGTCAGGAAATATTAGCTGTCTTCTCAATAAAGATTGAGGTATCTTGATGAGAGCACCGTCTAGAAAATCTTCTAACAAATGTGACTACGTAATTCCTTAGGACAAGACTGTTTTTTGAGAAAGTACCCTTTCAGTACTATACAAATTAGATCTACATTTTCTGGAAGCTGTGGAAAGAAGGAAACTAATATTAATTGAGTGTCTGTTCAGTGCCTGGCATAAAGCTTGGTGATTTGCAAAAATAGCTATCATTTCAAATTTCTCAACAACCATAACAATAATTTTGCCAGCACTTATTGAGCTGTAATTACATGTCAGGACCTCTGTTAGCAGATTTACTTGAGCTACCTAATTTCAGTTTCACAACCACACATAATATAGGTACTTTTAAATTATCCTTGCTTTGTAGATAAGAATAAAACATAAAAAGAAGTTAGCCAACTTGCCCATGAAAACATAATTAGTAAATCAGTTCCTTGACTTGTTTCTAGAACCAAATGAATCCCCAGATACTATGTTATAATGATTTTTTGACTATGTCAGATGTGTTATTATTATTATTATTTTCAGTTTATACTCCAAAAACATAGTCTGAAATAGAGGGAAAGCCAGGTTGGAAAATCCACCTTGTCTCATCCTCAGTTCAAAGTCTTATCTCATACCATGATGCATTAATAATAAAGACTGGAAGGCCTGATGCAGGTTGTGTCTTGTAGTGGTGCCTTGTGGACAAGATGTCAGTTAAGAAAGCACCACATAGTGCTATCCCATGGGCATGGGACAATCTCTCCAGCTTCCCCCACCTCCAGGCTACGTCACTGTTTTGGAAATATAAATTATTTCTACTTTGGTCTTGAAGTCTCTCAGGAGAGTGGCTATAGTTCTAGCCCTGCCCTGAGGAGGTTCCAGCGGAGATGGTTGTGGATATTTACAGTGCGGCCTTCATGGGACATTTCTTTACTCTGAAGGACAGCCTAATGCCTCAGTATCTAACCCATGACCAGGTGGAAACTTGTTTTCACTGACAGACACCCTTGGGGCTCTTGTCTGACCTCTGTTCAGTTTATTTCTACCAAGACAGCCACTGTCTAGGGGAGCCCTCATGAGGAAAGAAGTTAGCTTTAGGTGTGTCAGTCAGGTGAGACACGGAAGAGATAACACCATAAAACACATGAAATAGCAGATGCAGTTTTATTACTTACAGATCCCAGAGAAAAGAGGACAGAATGCCTCACAGGACCAAGCGGAAGTGAGGGGAGAGTCTGGGACACACACTCTCAACCAGTGAGTGAGCATTTGAGAGAGAGAGAGAGAGAGAAGAGAGAGGGATCCATGGCCAAAGCCTTTACTGGGGTCCAGGGCATTAGCCAAGCAGGTTTCCCTCAATCACAACAAGCAGGTATGAGTTCTGTGCAGTATGCTGTGACAGAGAGGTGGTCACCGTGGCATATCTGTATAGTCCATCCAGGGTGTGGGGGTCAGTCGAGCAAGTCGAGTAGGTAGCATGTAACTCTCCCATAGGGAGGTGGTCACCAGGAGGTGGCTGTATAAAGCAGATATCTGGATCAATCACATTGAGAAGCTGGGAGGAGATGAAGAACTGGAAACTGTGTCAAAGGTGACTGAGCTCTGCTTCTGATAGGTGAAAGTTAAACTTATATTCAAAATGAATGCCAAGGCATCAGAAGAGTATAAGAATTCCTTACATTCATTTATTCACAGATGTTGGTACAGAGAAGGAGCGAAGAAACTGGCACAGCCATCCCAGAGCAATATCTTAATGTTCTAAATTTGGTTGAATCACAGAAAAATACATTGGATTCCAATTCAATTTCCACTCCAGTGTTTCCACTTACATTAAGGGATTGAATTTCCAAGGCTCACCAGGTGAGGCAATCTATTGCCTCCTGGAGAAGTCACTTGTCAGCCAAATAGTGTATCCCAGGTGGCTAAGTAGGCCTTGTTTGCAGAATCATAAATCAAAGGATTAAGCATACCCCATAGAAAGAAGGGAAACGTCTTTCTCATTGGTTCTTTTTCTGTTAAAATAGATGGCACAATTATAAGAACTCAATAAATATCTATTTTTAGTTATAAAGACCAAAGATTGAACAAAGCCAAATTGGGATTAAACTTTGAGTTAACCGGAGTTAGACACTGTTAGAGTTTTTGGTCATAGGGGAGACACGTAGACTCTTTTTAATATGGCACATGGGTTCATAAAAGGTCTGGGCAATGAGGCACTCAGAAATGAGTCATGGGTTTCATTGAATACCAACCAGTCTCATCTGCCATCCTCATAAATGAATTGTAGAGTAAAATGCTCAAAAAGATCTCCATCTTTGCAGAGAAGTACAAACTAACTTTATTATGACGAGTCAGAATTACAAGGAAAGACTATAGCAAGGTTTTGTACAAAATCTGTGAGAGTGGGCAGACTAGCAACCAGGAGGTTCTGTGTGTACAAATGCAAATCAGTGCATTTCAGGTTACTAGTCACAGGGATTAAGGGAAGAAAAACGTTACTTTAAAACAAAACTTAAGAGTATTTAATTGGGAAAAAAGTTTAAAAATTCTTATATTACACAAAAAAATACATACACACATATAAATTCAGGTGCCCAGATGTTGATTTGATCCAAATCCTGGAGTTTATGACGTTCTGCCTTTATTAGTCTGTGCATAGTCTCTCTTCAGTGTTTTATTATATTTTTCCTTCTTTTTGGTTTCTCAGTCTTACACCCATAGGTACCCACTGTTAATTTACATTATTGATTACAATATCGATATTGTTTTATATAACTAATTCTGACTTGTTCAACATAAGATTTTTTTCTAAAATCTGTCCATGTTGATATCTATCTAGCCATCTATCAATATAGGTCCATATAAATCAATCTATAGATTGATAGAAATTTAGAATATTTCTTTGCAAGACTATTCAGACTTAAAAGGAAAAAAACCCTGTCCCTGGGGACAACATGGATTAACCCACAGGATGTTATATTAAGTAAAATAAGCCAGGCACAGAAAGACAAATACCTTATGATTTCACTTAATTGTGGAATCTAAAAAAATAAATTAATTGAAGCAGAAAGTAAAATGGTACTGGGGGTAGAGGAATTGGGGAGATGTCGATCATAAGATACAAAATTTGAGTTAGACAGGAGGAATAAGTTCAAGAGAGCTATATACATCACAGTAACTACAGTTAAGAACAATATATTGCATACTTAAAAATTACTCAGAGTAGACTTTAAGTATTCTCACCGCAAAAAAAAAAAATGTGAGTGATGTATATGTTAATTAGTTTGATTTAGCCATTCTACAATATATACATATAGCAAAACATCATATCATATATAAATACATACAATTTTTGTCAATTAAAAAATAGCATTAAAAGATAAATTTAGATAGAACATTTTTTTTAGTTGATGAATAACACTCTGTCCTTCCAAGACAATGCATTTTTGGTGGACACAGGCTGTTTCAAATTTTGGCCATTGCAAACAATGCTGGGAAAAATATTCTTGCCCATTTATGCATATCTTTGTGTATCTGCATAAGAAATTTCTAGGTTCCATATCTAGTATTTGATATGTGTATATTGAATTTTATTAAATACTTCCAAATAACTGTCTAGAACAAATGTATTAGCTTATAATTTCTGTTTTCCCAACATTCTCATGAGGATACGATTTTATCTGACTTTAATTTTTGCTGGTCAGATGGATATAAGATGGTGTATTATTGTTGTTTTAATTTGCAGTTGTTTGATAACTAAGGAGATATGGCATCTCTTCACATGCACATTAGCCATTCTGGTTTTGCCTTTTGTGGATTACCTATTCATATTTTGCCCAATTCTCTGTAGATATTACTATCTTTTCTTTTGACGATTGGTGGACATACCTATATTCCATATACATGAAAATTTCTTCTCTCACTCTGTAACTATTTATTAACTAATTTTGCCATAATCAAATCCATAAAATGTTTTCCTTTATGGTTTTTGTTTTTTGATGTCTTATTTAAGAAATTCTTTTCCTTTTCCATTCTATATTTCCTTCCAATGATTTTGTAGTTTTGACTTCAACGTTTTGATTTTTAGTCTCCTTGGAAATTGTTTTTTTTATTGTTTTGTATACAATCTAATTTTACTTTTCTCCATATTATAAATAAACTTCTAGATACCATGTATCAAATAATCCCCCTCCTACTGTTTCATGTTGTCTCAATTATCAAATAGGGAGTTTCATATATATGGGTGTATTTCTGGATTCCACAGACTGTTGTTTTGGGTCTCTCTGCAACTCATATCTATACTATTTTTATTATCTTGGCCTTGCAATATGTTTTAGCATATCACAACATTGATTTTTTTGAGCATTTTTATTTCCTCTTCTTCAATCCTTTTTTTATGCGTGTTTTATAAACATATTGTCTAATCTCCCCTCCCAGCTCCCTCTAGTTTCAATTGGAGTTGCATTATATATTTAGATTAACTTGGAGAGAATTGACAGATTTTTAATATTAAATCCAGTAATAGAAAATAAAATTTCAGGACTCTCTAAATTTATTATGCCAATGGGGAAATTAAGCTCTAAAGACTGAGTCGCTAGCATGATTGTAATTCTTCTTCTTACAATATAGATTAACTCTCTTCATTGTTCTTGTTCTGCAAATGACTAGGAGACACCAGAGACCAGACTATCCCCCTTCCAATCATTGATCATTGTTATAGATTATCTGCATTCTTTATTGTCCTTTACTTAACTCAGACCAGAAGGCACCCAAGACCCTATGACCATTACATCTTCAGTGTGGAAAAAGACCACCTCAACTAATGAAATCATTATAACTGTTTATTAAGCCTTACGTAGGAAGATGTCTAAATTCTGTTATGCTTTCCTATACTTTGTCTTTATAAGTAATTCCAAACTTCTACACTTTAGAAGACTGACTTCCATTGTTTAGAATCTCTGCTTCTTGGGTGGCTCATCCTCAAACTTTGGGCTTGAATAAACTCTCTTTAAAGTAGATTCTGACCCTTTTCATTCTTTTAGGTTGACAATTGCCATGTCAAAAGACAAAATTACAAGTTTAAAGATTTCAATTGCCTTTATTATAATTGTACAATCAGGTAACACTTCATTGCATAAAATAAAATAAGTGTTCCAATGAGTCAAACAAAGGAGATTGGTTTTATAGACAGAAAACGGGCTGCAGAAAGCAGAAACAAATAACAAAAAGTGGATTGGTTATTTCAAAGTTACTTTCCTTGTAAGGTGGGGACAGGAAGACAGAATAATAGAAAAAAAATAACTGGCCTCTTGTTACAAAGAGGGGACCCATTTGTCATCTGTGGCAAACATATCTTGCTCTTGCTCCATAAACCTGTCTTGCTCTTCCTCAGTAAACCTCGTTTTCATGCTAAAAAAATAAAAAAATAAATAGCTGATTAGTTAGCATCAGGTTACTTCAAGCTACCTTTTTGTTTAAGGATTAAAGCAGAGAGAACTTCATTATCATGCCTATTGAAGATTTAAACTGGCCTGCTTTGGAAATTGACTAACTATCTCTCCTGATTTCTAGGAGGGTAAGATAACAACTTAGTTTTACTTGGGAAGTTTAGCATGGGTAATTTTGTTTTGATTTTTAGTCTGTTCTATTGGGGCCTAGTGCAAGAGTTTGGTCCAAAACAACGGTCTCCTGTAATTTTCATTTAACATTCATGTCTACAAATATGGTGTGTTTCTGCATTGTTTCAGCTCTTTTATGTTCTTCAATAACATTTTATAATTTTCTTCATAAAACTTCTCACATTTTTATTAGTTAATTTCAGCATACTTTACATTTTTATTTTTGTAAATGCTATCCTCTTTCAAGTACATTTTCTAATCAGTAATTGCCAGTATAAAAATATTATTGATTTGTTTATGTTGGTCTTTTATCTAACAGCCTTTTATCTAATATATCTAATAGCCTGCAGATTTTCTTGAGTTTTCTGTATAAAGGTCATAATATATATAAATTGCAACTGTTTTATTTCTTCCCTTCAAGTATTTACACTATTTGTCATTTTGTTGGGGGGTTTCATTACATTGGTCAGAACCTCCATTGTTATGCTAAAGAGCAATGGTGATAATAAAATCCTTGCCTTATTACTAACTTTAAGGACATGTTTCTAAGGGTCCTTCTTCATGTTTGCTATAGATTTTTGTAAATGTCCCTGGGGGGTTAGAAAGCTCGCTTTTAAGTTTTTCAAAGGGATTTTATTTTTCGATCTAACCTAACTGCTGAATTATATCATATGTTTTCCCTGCAAGTATTTAAATCATCCTTACAATTCTGCCATAAATACTTCTGGTTATAATGTAACATAAGAGTATCCACAGACTCTTTCTCTTCCCCAGCTGACTAAAGAAACACCGTCCATGCTCATGTAGTCACTGAGTCTTGTTGTCTGTGTATGAAATAAGAGGTGAAGAGAAGAATTTAAAGAAACTTGGATGCTGCAATTGATTTTTCACAAGACAAAAAGGTTTTTATTCCCTTTAAAGAGATAAATCAATGCAAAGTGAGAAATTGAGACAGTTAAACTTGAAGAAAATTAGAAAATGTGGAAGAGAGACTGGGGGCAGCAGATATACCATGATGAGTGAGACATCCAAAAAATATTTTTAGGAAGATTGGCTGAATGTTACAAATGACTTTTTCTGAGTAACTGCAAAATATAATTGTTCCTCGTTTCCTTCTGGTTCTCAGACTTGCGTGTTTCTTTAGAGTAGCCATCTGTGCTGAGACTGGGCCACAAAGTGGTTCAACTTTAGATTTACACCCCAGCTTGGAAATTCTCAATTTTCATACTTGTGAGATCTGAGGAATAAAGCAAGCAGAGGAATTATAACTTGGATATGTGGATTAACTGAAAAAGCCTGACAGCAGGAGGCTCTAGTCACCAATTACTTGTGTATGACTCAATCCAAGTTACTTAGTTGTGGCTGTAAGATGAGGTGAGTAGTTTAGATGACTTCTAAAGACTTATTAATATTTGATGCTGATGCTCTATAATCATCTCTCACTAGTCGTCAGAAGGTGAAATAGTGACAAAAGACACATACTCACTGTACTCGGAAGATAGAGTCTGTCCCAGCTGGTAATTAAGAAGTCAGCAAACTCTCACATTCCTAATCTCCGATTCAGAGTTGGCCCCTCTCCCCCCAGGATCCCAGTGCATTCATACTACTCTACAGCTGTGGCACACCCCTACTTGGTGCTCACCCCAAATCTGCCCACCTAGAACCACATTGCAGGCATCATACCATCCTTCCTCTAGCAAAACCAATCTGGTCAGTCTTCTCATTTGAGGAAGCAATCTTCAGCCCCTTGGCATGTGGAATGAATCTTTTCATTTGAAGGTGGTTACATCTGCACCATATGTATGCATTATCTCCCAAGAGCAGTGTTATTTTAAGCAGACATAAGGTTTTAACTGAAATGTAAAACTTTAGTCAACAGAAAGAGGTATTGGTAGAAATGTGTAGATGGCCAGTCACCTTTCTGGAGAATTTCTGTTAGGTAGGTAACGAGGGACTCTGGCTATCCTAGGGACAAAGGCGGGTGCCCTACCTTGGTGCCGCCTTGAGAAATTGCCACACTGGGGAAGAAGAAATGCCCTGCCAATCCGCAAAAGAATGCAAGGAATTCCTCAGCCACACAGCCCAGGCACAACAGGATTTGGAAAATCCTGTTGAGTAACCTAACGCTAATTATTTTGTCTTTAAAGTGGTTCCATGGTGATGTCTGAACTAGGAGAAGGGCCCAATCCAGACAGTATAAAACAGGGCCCCAGACCATAACAAGAGCCTCTTGTAACAGGGGGCCCATTCGTCATCTGTGGCGAACGTATCTTGCTCTTGTTCTATAAGCCTACTTTGCTCTTTCTAAATAAACTTCATTTCACGCTTGCCTTGCTTTTGGTATGTCTGGTCGTTCTTTGGCCAAGAGCACACCAAGAACTGAGAACAGACAGCTGCCGACCTGACATCTCCAATGACAATGTATTGTCAATGTCTTTTTGCTCACTTGTGACGAGAACCATGTATGCTTTCATTCATATGTGAAATCTTCCTTCCGCCCTTCATAGAATGTGCATTCTGTCTTCCCGAACAATGAGGTAAGTGTAAACTGATGCATACACCCCTAGATAGTCTCATTTATTCATTCATTCATTAGCAAGTATTTATTGAGTACTTTATGGACAAGAAATCATGATAGACACCTGTTAGGTGTTAGACTGTGTTAAAATTAAAAATCAAACAAAATCGAGGGTGAGAAAATTATTTCTTAACCAGGTTTGAGAGGTCCTTATTTTAAAATCAGTCCAGAATGGGGGCTAAAGTCCACAGATTGTGGATAAAGCTTTTGGCAAAATAGGTATTCCACACCCGGCTTAAATAATACCCTTGACCTTCATTCACAGAGCAAAATATTCAGCTGGATGTTTGTCACAATTCTAATATCCCAGCAAAGATGAAATGCATGAATCACACAGCAATCTCATCAAAAAGGTAAGGAAACGAGGTATGTTTTATCCTGATGGATTTTCCTAGCTTAAATCCAATCACCTTCATTCTTTCATCTTTCTTTTCAAGAAATGAGTTCCTTATCTTTTTTTTCCTTTTCAAAACTAGCTGGTTGCTTAACACCCCATGTACAGCTAGTATCAAACTTTATCTCTTTGTAATTAGTGTTTGTGCACAGAGCCATTAATTAGAATACAGCATTAGTCATGTTTGTACCTCACTGAAAAAATTAAAGGACCAAAATGCTGATATCTAGAAAAAGAATTACTTCAATGACTTTGATCAATTTGCTGTAAATCGTCCTCAAGCACATCAACAGACATAACATTTTATGCTATCACCTCCCTTCTACATTATGTAGTTGGAGTTGGGACTGGACAGGCTTCGTGGGTATGTGAATTGCTTTTGAGCAGAGGGACTCGTGTAATAGTTTGGACTGACCCCTCCAATTTATGGTTTCGAAGCTTTCTCCAAACACATCAATCCTTTCATGTACTACCGTTAAAGTTCACATGTATACAAGAAACAGATAATTGCTAGCGGACATATAACATTAACAGCTAAGATTAAATGAACATTTATGATCTGACATGCACAGTTTAAACAAATCTTGCATTCCTGGGATAAATCTCACTTGGTCATGGTGTATAATTCTTTTTATGTTACTGGATTCAATTTGCTAGTATTTTCGTTGAGGATTTTTGTATCTTTATTCATAAAGATACTGGTCTGTAGTTAATTTTCTTATGATGCCTTTGTCTGGTTTCAGTATCAGGGTAATACTGACCTCATAGATTTAGTTAGGATATTTGACTTCTTGCACAGACTCTCCTTAGCCAGAATATAAGCATTTATGAGCAGAATCAAGCTCAATGCCTTACTAACCAGTAACTCAATAAAAGCGTAATGAGCTGAATTGATTTGGCTGCACAGCAGGCCCCTTCCATCATAGGTTTCTACCAAATCCTAGGAAATGGCTTATTTTCTTTCTCTCTCAAATTATACTTGGGTTCTTACTCTAAAGTTTATGAAACTAAAAATATCCCTAATTTTATAAGTTTGGTTAGAAATAAACCTGATTGATAATTTGTTTTTCTTTAATTCAAATTCCAGCCCTCCTGGAAATTTAGCAAGTTTTATAAAAAGCCTGAACATTTGGCAAATATTTTGACCTTTTCTGTGATTTTATTTTAATGCATTAATGCAATAGATATTCAAAAACCAATGAGGAAACATTGGAATAAACCCCTGCTTATCAATGTAAACATAACTTTTAACAAATAATTTAATTTTTAAATTAAACACCCATATAATAAATGGAAAATTCTGCAGTGTTACAAAGAATATTATAGTAAAACAATCCATTTATCCATTCAAAAATCCATTATCCACTTATTATGCTCAGACAAATAAAAGGTAAATATTAAGTTGAAGTTATTTGTCCATACAGTGACACATAATAATTATTATGATATGTTCTTGTAAAAAGAAAAGTCTACCAAATACGACTAGTGTGATCAAATTGATTTAAAATGTGTGGATAGAAAGGTTATGCACACAAACATACACCCACATACACATCTAATGCATATATGTATTTTTGTATCCAGATGTTAGATGTAGGAAGGGTGATTTAATTATTTTTCTTCATCATTTTTCTTCCTGGAGCTACCATTCAAATATAATTCAGTCACTAATGTGAAAACAATAGAATTTTAGATTGGGAAAAGAAAAAATAATTTTTCTAAAATAGTTCATCTTCACTGTGCATTGACTTGTTCTTACTCCAGGTTGGCTGTTAGCCCACTTTTTCAAAGCTTACCAGGTTCTAGTTCAATTTGAATCAAGGAATATTGATTGATCCTGTTGGTTTCTGGAGCACTGGGCTCTGCTCACTCATATAAAGAGATGCATATGTCATTATTATGGCCATTAAGGTACTTCCCTGAACTGGGAAGTATCATCCTATCCTTCAGTACATATTTACCAAATAAACATTTGTGTGAATGGTATTTTTAAGAAATAATGAAAGAAAAAGTAGCCTACTGTGGTGCAAAGCAAGCCAGTCTCAGGAGCTGAGGGCCACGGTTGGGACACGACAACAATGAAGAACAGGCAACACCCTTAAGGGCTGATACAGAAAAGAATGATCCTTCTTCTTTCCCATCTCAAGAATCTTTGGGGAGGACACAGCAGACTTCTCACAGCACATACATTTAGGCTTCAAATTATTTTACTGATATCTTGAAGAAAGGGCAGTTTCAGAATGTGGAGGACTTGGGACAAACGGGTTTTGGCTGTGATATGTGTGAGCTTGCCAAGGGACCATCCCATGTACCAAATGGTCTATGGGCTCTTGGAGGGCATATGCGGAGACTGGGTGTTTATTGTACCTCTAACCTAGTCTCAGGCACAGGGCATATTATAGCTTCTTCCTAGTGTTTAATGATGTTGCCATGAAGAATGTCATTTGCGATGCCACAAATCCTGGGGTTGAGGGGAGCCTACCTGGAAGACAGAAAGTGAGGTTCTGCCTCTTCAGTTCAGCTCAACTCTTACACCCAAGGCAGGAGACAGCCTTGTAGATGCTGGAATCCACTGGCAAGACCTACAGACCAAGCCACATATGAGATGACCACAGGCTTTGCAGAGAGGAACTGTGAGCACGGATCAGAATCTCATGCAGAAAGAGGGGTCAGTACCCTGCTTGCCTTTTTCAGATAAAAGAGTACAATCCCATCCAGTCTATAAAACGGAGACCATCATGAAGGTACTCAGATCAAATATTAGCAATTTTTTTTTTTTTTTTTTTTTTGTGACAGAGTCTCACTCTCTTGCCTGGGGCGAGTGCCATGGCGTCAGCCTAGCTCACAGCAACCTCAAACTCCTGGGCTCGAGCAATCCTACTGTCTCAGCCTCCCGAGTAGCTGGGACTACAGGCATGCGCCACCATGCCCGGCTAATTTTTTCCATATATATTTTTAGCTGTCCAATTAATTTCTTTCTATTTTTGGTAGAGATGGGGTCTCTCTCTTGCTCAGGCTGGTCTCGAACTCCTGAGCTCAGGGCGATCCGCCCACCTCGGCCTCCTAGAGTGCTAGGATTACAGGCGTGAGCCACCGTGCCCGGCCTAAATACTAGCAATTTTGTTCTCTGGGAATGATAAAGATATCCTGAACTATCAATAGTCTGGACAAGTTATAATAGTTAAAATATTAAAATTCTATTAAAACACACTAAAGACTAACTTGGTGTTAAATTTGACTCTAACTTTTCTTCACTGATTCCAAAAATAATCTAGGGTCTCATAGCATCTCAAGGTCATGATAATAGTATAGTAGAACTAGATAACACTAGATATAGATAATACTATAATATTTTTGCTACTATTACTAAGTAATCATAACTACCTTTATGATGATAACTACCTTTGTTCCATTACTTATTATTTTCCAGAAAACACTTTAAAGGATTTAGATGTTTTACCTTATTTTAATTATCATACCAACTTTTTGAGTTAGATATTAATGCCCCCATTTTTCATAAGAAATAACTGAGGTTTAAAGAGATTGAGCAACTTTCCAGGCAAAACTAGGATTTGTCCAAATGTCTGATGACTCAAAATCTACTGCTCTTAAATAGTCTATCACCTTTTATATAAGACATTGCACTATATTCTTCAGTTGCAAGAATCATAAAGTTCATTCATAGAGACAAGACTCACTTAGAAACCAGTATGAGAATAATTCAGGGCTGACTCTATGAAATTACTGTTATCATAGGAGTTGAAAGAAGAAAGAATGTGTTAGCCAAAGAAGTCAAGAAAGGCTTCGTGAAGAAGGAAGAATATGAGCTAGTCTCTAAAAGTTGGCTAGGGTTTCTGTTTGCTGAGTTTCTGACAAGTGTCTTTGACAGGAAATCCTTACAGAATGCTTTCTTGGGATCTACTATTTAACTACTTATTATGAAAGCCCTGTAAAATAAACAGAGCAGATTTTATGATCTTAGTTTTACAGATAAAAATCCCAAGGCCAGGAAGAGATTTTGACCATCCCTGGTTACCCTCGTGAGTCAGAGAACAGAGACAAGATGCAGGGCTTTGGAGTCAACCTCATCTAGTTCTTCCCACTACCGCATTTACACATATACACATACACACAAACAGACATGCACACACATACCAATCGCACACACATTCTTAGAGTGGTAGCTGCACGTAAAGGGCCAGATTTCAGTCTGAGACTCCAACAGGCTGCAGGGCTTTGGCAGACATAGGTAACATCCCAGCAGACATATTATCCCCAACTGCGCCACTACTGAGCATTTGAAGCCCACATCTTTAGTCTTTTCATTTATAAAAATTACAGCAATAGCATCCTTGGAGATGAAAGGGCAAATGTGATCACAGAAACTAATTACGGAACAATTAATAATTGAAAACTGCAATAAAGCTTTTTTATAGGCAAGAGCTTTCCTGGAAATGATCCCTGAGCCTGAAACCATCCTCCCAAAGGAGATGTCTTCAAAGCAACAAAGATAATCGTCATCAACTAGGGCCTGGAAGACTCTGTGCTTGAGAAGTTTCCAAGCACTAAATGAGTGGTCTCTTAGGTGCTGATGGGCCATGAGATGCTGCCATGTTAATTTCATTGTCTTGCCATTATTTCATTGAGACCCTGATCTGCCTTCACATTAACTTGTTATCTTTAATTATGGTGCTCCATCTTTATACATCTGTACATATATGTTATTAGGAAAAAAAAAAATTGGCAGGATTTTTTCCTGAAAACTTTCTCACATCAGTTATTTGAGGGAGAGTGGATTGGATTTTGCACTGTTAATTTTCCAAAACTCCAACATTAGAAAATACCTTTAGTCCAGATATTTCTTTCCAAATGTTAAATTTGCTCATTGATCTGACTAGAGAAATAAGATAGGTGTGGGAATTCTGGCAGTCTTTAAAGACGTCGGGCGTATTCTCATTACATCCATGATGAACAATGTTTTTCAAAATACTTTCATTTCCATTGCTTCGTTAAATTCTCATGGCCCCTTGAGAAGTTGAGAGAGCAGACACACTTGGTGACAAACAGGGACTGAGCCTAAAATAGGCTGAGGATTTACTCGGGGTAAAACTGAGTGAAATGTAGTTGGACTTGAATGTGGTTTCTGTGTTCTGCTCAGGTGTTCTTTCCACCTCGCCAACCTCTACTCACTCATTTCCCTGCAGCTGTCTTTCACTAGTAAGCCATTATTCTTGTGGTTTGGGAGAGGAGTTTCCAAGTTTCCATGAAAGATTATTTCTTTTCAAATACCTTCTCTTCACCTTAATGCCTTTCTTCATAGATTTTGGGACATTTTACCATGCTAGGAAAAAGAGAAGTAGTGCAGAAGATAAACAGAATTTAGTGGTACCCTGTTCTGCCCTCAAATTTCAAATCCCCAAGATGCTTTAGCTGTTCCATTTTCCCCCTTCTCCCTGCCAGTCTTGATCACAGGGCAGTATTTAATATCAGCTGCTTTTCAGTGATATAGTAAGGTACTCCTCTTTTCAAAAGTATTTGTATTCTAAAGCAGACTCCTTATGTAGGAAGAAAAGACTTTGTCTAAAGATTAAGAAAATATCAGTCATCAGTCATGTTATGCTTTGGGCTATATGTTAAAGATGAGCAATTTTGCATGGAGAATTTTTCCTAAAATTACACTATAGATAAAGAAGTTCAAGTTTAAAGAGTCTAAGTAACTTGCTCAAGGTTATAAAGCTGGTAATAAAAACTTGTGAAAGTAAGTTTAGAGGATGAAAGTAAATATTAATAATAAAATTCATACCCAGGTGCAGAAGACACGGTGAGTTCCCTTTCCAACATCCATTTCTACTTTCTTCCTTTAAAAAAAAATAGAAAAAAAGTAAAAAAAACATGAAAACAGATTCATAATTTTTCTGTCCTCAGGAATGTAGTCATCATCAACATGAGTTGCAAGGAAGACTGGCTTCATTCAGAATCCTGTTCAGTCTAATCTGATAGTGGTCTGCCTTTTTTGGTGATTGATTTAGGATCGGGCATATAATATGTAATAAAATTCTGTCTGATAAGACATGTGGGGAAGTCTTCTGGGGGTAGGGAGTAGAAGTTTCTCAGAGTTTTTTCTCACTCTTAAAGAAAAATACAGAAAAAGTTTTATATTCTTTTCTTTTTTTTCCCTTACCTACGACCATCGTGTCTAGTCAGGGTGCCTGGAACAATGGCAATCCATTTACGAAAAGCCTAAAGAAAGAAAGCAACATTTAAGAAAGTAAGAAAGGAAAAGCCTTCAGAACAACAGAGAAAAGAAGCTCAACTCTTGAACGGTGTGTACCTGAAGCTGACTTTTTTTGGTTTGTTGGTGTATGAGACAGAAGATTTTCTTTGTGTTCAAGCCAATTGAGTCCATGCATTTTATTACTGAGAGTGAGGGCACCTTAAACAGTGCCTTGCTGTTTTTATAAGAGTCTTTTGATGGCAGAACACAACATAATGGTTCTTGAATAGATGAAAGGAAGAGAACAATTTGTTATTTACAGCTCTGAATGACAGAAGGCTGCCAGGCAGGGCCACGTAAGGGGGGGACCTGGGGACAGGGTTGGAGCAGTGCATGACAAGCAGAATGGGATTAGGTTTCACAGGCTCCCTGCGGATCGGCTAATTTGAATAATTTCTCTGGCTGGGGCACAGGTGCTGCCCTACTTGTACTTGGCTCCAGGGTGATGAGAGCTGTTGCATAATGTGAGGAGTGTGAGAACCCCATAAGGAAAGTAGTTTAGATGTGGCCTTAGTTGCTCAAGAAGGGGACCTGACCAACCTCTAGCCAATACCTCAAAACTGAGTCAAGGGGCCAGAGCAAGATGGCCAAATAGAAACCTCCAGCAATTGTCACTCTGCATAAACATCAAATTCAACAACTATACATGCAAGCACGCACTTTCAGAAGAACAAAATCGGGTGAGCAACCATGCTACCTGGTTTTAACATTATATCAGGGAAGAGGCACTGAGGAGGGCAGAAAAGACAATCTTGCATCGCCTATGCCACCCCTCCCCCACCTCCAGCAGTGCCGTGCCAGCAGGCCTAGTGTGTTCCCCAGGGAGGGAGAGTGAAGTGATTATGGGGCTTTGCATTGAAACTCAGGGCCGCTCTGGCACAGGCGAACACAGCACAGTGTAGAATTCTGCCAATGTCCATGGAGGGAGCATTTTGACCAGCTCAGCCGGAGGGAAATCCTCCACCCTGAGTTTCCACTAGCCCCACCACTGGCTGACAAAAAGCAACCTGAGGCCTGGACTAAATTTGTAAGGAAGTTGGGCAACAATGACTGCAGTTTTGGGGCAATTCCTACGGCTGTGCTAGCATGGAGCCAGTGAACTTGGGGTGCATGTGACCTAGCAAGATACCAACAGCTGCTGCCAAACCTGTGTCTGTGTCACCCCTCCTCCAACTATACATAGCATGGCTCAGGGTAGTCTCCTTCCACTTGGGGAAACAAAAGGGAAGAGCTCAGAAGACTTTGTTTTGCAACTTGGGTATCAGCCCAGCCACAGTAAAATAAAGTATATCAAAAAGATATCCGCATTCCATGTGTATTGCAGCACTATTCATAATCATCCCAAGCGTCCATTAACAGATGAAAGGATAAAGAAATTGTGGTACATACATACAATGGAATATTATACAGCCACAAAAACAAATGAAATCCTGCCATTTGCAACAATGTGGATGGAACTGGAGAACATTATGCTAAGTGAAATAAGCCAAGCACAGAAAGACAAATCTCGCATGTTCTCACTCATGTGTGGGAGCTAAATATTTTTTTTAAAAAAACTGATCTCAATGGAGACGGAGAATAGAATGATGGTTACCAGAAGCTGGGAAGGGTAGCAACGGAGTGGTGATGGGGATGTTAAAGTGGGGATGATTAATGGGTGCAAACATGTAGTTAGATAATTAGACAGAATGAACAATATTCGATAGTGCAAAAAAGTGACAATAATCAATAATAAATTAGGTATACTTTAAAATAACTAAAAGAATAGAATTGGACTGTTCTTAACACAAAGAAATGTTAAATGCCTGAGATGATGGATACCTCAACGATCCTGATTTGATTAATCACATTGTCTGTATCAAAACATCACATGTACCCTATATACATATATAACTATTGTATACCCATAATATTTTTCTAAAAAAAAACTGAGTCAAGACAGCACAATTAGAAAATAAACGAAACTGTATTACAACTGGTCAATCAAAGGAGAAGCAGCTGCCACCTTTTGACATTTGACTTCAGACAAGTTTCCCAGTTAACCCTGAGCATTTCTTTTCTATACCTCCAAGAAACATGGACAGTCCTAAGAGGTACCTGAAGGTCATGGGCTCAGAGTATGCGCATGCACAGTGCACACTACACACACGCGTGCATGCACACTAGACACATGGCAGTCACTTCTCAGGGAAGAATTTTGAATTCTTGGTACTCAGAAGTCACCACTAGTAATCCAGTTCCAAGCGTAGCAGGAGGCAGTATAAGGAGAAGCCATACTTAACACTGCCAGGAGTGAAGATACAACCTAAGATCTTTATGTCTGCAAGCAAAGAAATACGTCCAGGCTCAGCAGAGACTGGTACTGCTAGTAAAATGGAGCTACATAAATCCATCAGCCTTCAATAAGTCTCAAATCCCTGGCTTTCTGAAGCTGCTTTACAAAGCTATCTTCTGAAACACAAATGATGGTCTCATTTTTATTGGAAGATTAAGGTAAGAGATAAGTTCAAAACCTCTTAAAATCTCCCTGAGGTGCAGACACATAGGAGAGAGAGTACATCAAAAAAGAAGAGCACTGATCTATGAGAAATAGGAATAGGTGTATCAATGGAGAAAAATATCAAGGCTGATTGTTCCTAAAGGCTCAGATCTTATAGGCTATGGAATTACCTTTTCAAACCATTTTAAAGATGTGTTCTCTTGGAATAATCATTCAAATTCAGTCTGTCTGAAAGCAAAGAGAGAGGCTGCAAACTCTATCTCTAGAGATACCAAGAATCTATACAAGAATAAGAATGTCATTATTTTCATTGTCTTCTTCAAATAGCATTTCAGGATTTGTGTGTGCTGCTGGGAGGGACTCTATATACTAAAAATTAGGGCACCTAAGCTGCTTTCTCCAAGTGTCTTATACAACAAGATAGTCACTATCCCAGGTAAAATCAATCAGGAAAAATGTATTAGATGCAATGTCCCTGGTCATTGGGAAGTGAAATGACAGCAATGAAACAACATTGCCCAGCATGCTCTATGGCCAGGTCACTGGGGAGGTCAGTAGTTACAGTAGCATCACTTCCTTCAGGGAGACAACCTCCCCAGAATCCCATGTTGCCCTCTGGGTTCTCTCATTGCACCTTGGGCTTGTCTCCTCATAACAACACACTGTCATCCACGGCCTTTTGGGTTGTCTGTAGGCAGTACAGTCTCCTGAACTGGACACATATTGGGGAGGTGTGTCTCTCTAGCACTTTTTTTTTTTTTTTCTTTTTTTGAGACAGAGTCTCACTCTGTTGCCCTGAGCAAAGTACCATGGCATCAGCCCAGCTCACAGCAACCTCAGACTCCTGGGCTCAAGAGATTCTTCTGCCTTAGCCTCCCGAGTAGCAGGGGCTACAGGCACACAACATGACACTCAGCTAATTTTTATACTTTTAGTAGAAACTGGGTCTAGCTCTTGCTCAGGCTGGTCTCAAACTCCTGAACTGAAGCAATCCTCCCGCCTCGGCCTCCCAGAGTGCTAGGATTACAGGCGTGAGCCACCGCGCCTGGCCTCACTAGCAATTTTTGATCACCATGTTTTTGTGATATGTGTGTATGTGAGAAACGTGAAAGGAGACCAGTATGGGACATTGTATAGGAGTCAGTTCAAGAGAGTTTAGAGTCAGTGTATGTCTGCAGGTGGACATTTGTGACATTGAAACAGAATAAAAATGTTGAGGTTTTGCAGGGACCAAATACAGGAATGTGGCCACATCAGCATTTATTCATTCCCTCATTCACTCATTAGTTCATCCTTTACTGAGCATGTATTGAGCATGATGCTGCCTTGCGAACTACAAAATCTACGAACATCTACCTTGACATTGAACAAGTAATAACAAGAGTGATACAGGATGTAAATGCAGAGCATCGCATTACCAAACAAACAAGCAAAAAGAAATGTAGCAGAGATCTAGAGACAAGAGGAGAGGACTAGAAGAAAAAAATTAAAAAGTAATAGTAGGTTCTAAGGATTTTAGGAAACAGTAAAGACTACTTGGGCTGATTTTACTATTTGAATTTTTAGATATTGGCAAACTGTAAGTGCAAAGAAGATGGGACATTCCCAGATACCATTTTTCAGGCAAACATTTTCTTTTTTTACATTTGCTTTTCCCTTTAAATTCAGGAAAGGTTATAAAGGGATATTTCAGATACTCTTTATATACCTGTCTGTCTTGGGCCATAGGAATGGGCTGGTCATATGTAACATGATTTTAAATCAAGTTACAAAAGTTAGGCTTGTTTGATGCATATTAGGAGTTTTCTAAAGTGACTCTAGAAGTAGATCTAGAGGAATGGGAAGTAAATGAACAAGCTTTTAATACAGTTTAGTTATCTGAAATAATATACACTACAGGAGATCTAAAAGAAAAAAAAAACTGGAGCTTCAGGTTATACTTTTAAAAAAGCCCTTAAACTTAATCAAAAACCCAAGTAAAGAGTAAAAATCTGCAACAAGGTGATTCCATGGCACTTTGATCTCCAAGGCCCTCATAGAGAGATGCAGCCATAGTCAGCAGAGGGGTTCACTAACCATGGAGGGGGGCTGGTCTCCTAAAGGAGAAAAATCTTGGATTCAGTCTCCCACCTGGGTCTGAAACATGACAGCTATATAATTTCAATTTTCTCTTCTTGGATTTTAGTTTTCTTGACTATGAAATGGATGCAATAATAGCTGTCCTGTATACTTC
Organism: Indri indri; assembly: GCA_004363605.1. Lineage (NCBI taxonomy): Eukaryota > Metazoa > Chordata > Mammalia > Primates > Indriidae > Indri > Indri indri. Next base: position 55,441 of record RJWJ010004877.1, read on the forward strand.
TCCAGGGAATTTCACATGGCTCTTATGTTTGGGTCAGGACATCAATTTGTGGAAAAAAATGAAATTCAACTGTCTCCAATAGCCTGTCTCTGATTCTGTCATTTTTAGAGACATACTCTAATGTGCAACAATGTAGAGAAAACCTTAAAAAAATAATCGAATGCCAGGGCTTTATATTATTGGTGTCTCTCTGTGGATGCCCTTAGACAGAGAAGAGCGATTCTAAATCTTACTTGAGTACAGTTTTGACTAAAGTGTAAACTCTGAAATCAAATCAGTTGCCATAACCCTTAGATCCCAGAGGTATATCTGCTGAATTTCTTGGGAATTGATGGCAGACTGACAATTCATATTAGCCCAAGAATATAGGATTGAGCAAAGCCCCCTGCCTGTTTACTGGCCTTGACCCTCCTCCTGCCAGACTAATACTATTGAAAAATCAAAGAACAATTTGATTTCGTTAGATATCTAACATGCTTACGATGAGCCAATTTGAATTTCATGGCCATAACAAAGGATTCTGCCATTGCCTTGGGGCCAATGCTCATTTGTTAAAGACACAAGGTCTCATATCATTTTGATATGATACCATATCAAAATCTCTCTCCCCACCAGTCTGTAAATGGCCTCAAATTTTGGTTAAGGAATTTTCTCCTGCCAATATGTGCTCACATTCCCTGGATGTGGAAGGGGAAGGGGTGACAAGTTCCTCTCTCTCATTAATGCTCCCACATTCCTGATGGGCACGATGGCTAGCCATCTCCTTGGAAAGCACTCTGTAATGTCTGAAGGCCAATAGTGGGTAGGGGAGAAGGGAGGAATGGGTCTATGACTGAAGGATGCCCTGGGGAGGGGAGGATGTGGGAGGCAGCCTAAGGAAACCACCTCTGGGGGCTCCAGGCAGCAGTATGAGGAGTCTTTAGGAAAGGAGAGAAGAGTTGGATGGAGAAGGGAAGGACAGCAAAGTAAAAATTCTCCATGAGAATGTTACAGGTCTGCTAGGCCCGATGAATTATATAATTTCTATTCCATTTAATTCAGCAATTAGATCCAGAGCCTGCCTTCAGAGATCTCTCATTGTTAGGAAGAAAGCACCACACACAAACACCTCATAAAAGGCAAAGGTGGAAAACAGCGATATGGAGAGAAAAATGTAAGGCCATAGGAGCTCAGAGGAGGCAAGGGGATGAACCGTGTTTTCAAGGGGCAAAGGAGACAGAGCATCTGGGAAGACGTTGTGGATGAGCATATATAAGCATGAGAAGGGTTCTGTGAGCTACAGAAGAAAGTTGAAGGCAGTGGAATTGTGAAATGATTAAGATAATTGGTAACAGATTCTCTAGTATCAAAACCAGCTCTTTTCCTTGCTTAATGTGTGAATTTGGGGATCAGGAAAACTCCCTGTGCCTCAGTTTCCTTTTTTAATGTATTAACAGTTAGTATTGTAGAGATGATTTTAAATATTAAATCACAAGTGCCTAGGATGTATTAAGCGCTTGTGGTGTGTGATGTTCATGATTATGATGAGGATGATGATAAACATAGTTCAACTAGGCACCCACAAAGGCAGAGTGAGTATGGTACATTGGGAGCTAGAAAAGGGAGCAGAGGTTGGAAAGGTGGTCCCACTGAAATGGGCCTCTCCTAGTTTCCTGGGGTTGCCAAAACAAATGATCACAAATTAGCTTAAAACACATAAATTATTCTCTCACAGTTCTGAAAACTAGAAGTCTGAAATCAAAATGTTGGCAAGGCTATTGTCTCTCCAAAGGCTCACGGGAGGTTCCAGACCCTTGCCTTTTCCTACCTTCTGGCGATTGCTGATGATTTTTGGTATCTTGGCTTGGAACAGCATGATTATAATCTCTGCCTCTGTCTCACATGGCATTCTTCCCTCTGTGTGCCAGTGTCTCTGTATCTAAATTTTCTCTTCTTATAAGGACCCTAGTTATATGGATTTAGGACCCATCCTAACCCAGCATGAACTCATCTCAACTTGTTTATATCTGCAAGACCCTATTTCCAAATAAATTCACACTAACAGGTTTGGAATGGACTTGAACTTTGGGGGTGTGGGGCACTGTTCAACCCAGTATGGTGCCTGAATGTTCAGTTAAAGGGTTGGGGCCTCAAATAGTAGGCACACTGCTTACTGCTTGCATCCGTCCCTTAAATACCACAGCTCTATTCCAGGAGACAGCAACATAAACGGGTACCATGCTTACCAACTTATGCTTGGGGATTAGTAAGTAGATGTTTATGAGCCAACTATAAATAACTCAGATGTGAGAAGGAATTATGCAGAATACAAATTGCTTGTCTAGATTGTGAGCAGGTGGTAGGGAAGAGAAATGAGTGAATGGGCAGATAATCAGTGAGCAGGGCTGTCCCTGAGAAACCTGGACGCAGGCCACGTTTGCCTGTGGCATCCCCCACACCAGTGTGCACTGTGTTCTCTGCACTTCTGGTGGGATTCCCAGCATCTGTCCTAATTTCTGTCCCCCCAAGAGTTTCAAGTTCAGCTTTCCCTGCTTTCAGGCTTTCTTGACTAGTAATAGCCTGAGGCATTTCTCCCCTTGGGAAAGGGGATGTCTCTGTTTTCTATCCTAGAGATTTCAAAGTCTTGATAAGCTGAAGGAAATAATATCTTATTGGCAAAGTAGGAATCTGCAGTGGTATTTTACCCAAACTGTCTTCCAAATTCTCTACAAACGAGTTCACCATAAGGCTACTTGCTTTTCCTATCTGTAAGAATGGCTTTGGCATAGACTTCATGCGTCTCTTAATGCCTCCATTCTAGAACAGTGAATGTCCTCAGCGGGCTGGTGCAGGCTGCCTCAGAGGCCAGAAAATATGACACACTTCAAGAATGGAAACTGCTAGCCAGAGGCCTCTGCATGTAAAACAGCTTCTAGCGTGTAAAGCCCTCAATACAGGATAATTAAGGAATCAGTGGTTGTGCTGGTGTCATCGTTCAATGCCTTGTGAGTTTTCATATCTGTCTGGATGAGTTCTCTTAGCACGAATCCCAAGACTGTGCTGGGAGCAGATCAAGGTCGGGGCAGCTGTCCCCACTCTGAGATAGGAGAACATGTAAAACAAGAGTAGGCATGGGTTGGGTGAAGCGCGAAGGAAGGAATTTAAAATACAGAGGGGAGGCAGTTTACATATTGTGTCAGTCGAGGTAGCTCTATGGAATGTGAGCAAAACAAGCTCAAGACTCAGAGCTTGTGTACACAACTCAGTGCCAAGTCAGCAGAGGCTTGCCGAAAGGCAGGGTGGAAGATGAAAGACACTATGTCAGTCCCACATAGAACTCCTCAGCAGCCTTGAAGGAGCACGTCTCACCCTCCAGAGAGGTATCAAGAAGGAGCCACCCTGGACATGGCTGAACAAATTGGTCCTCTGGGCTGAGTCATCTGGAGGGGGAACTAGGGATAGTCATAAAGCCCTTTCCTTAAATTAAAAAGGAATTTGAACCCATGGTTTGTGGTATTGGGAATTGGTTCTGTTCTGCATTTTGCAACATATATGTAACATTTTTCCAACAGAAGTTTAAGACTCTCTTCTCTTTTGATGTCATATCTTTCATTTATACCACTATTTCACCATTCTGCCACCTGCCCACCTTGCTGTCTTGGTGGGTGCTTAACCTACCCATCTCAAATGACCCAGCCACCCACAATCCCTGCCAGCCATCATCCATCTGAGGCCCAGCTTACTTACCTAAAGGAGACTGGAAAAACAGAACCAACATGGTCTTCTTTTGTGGGCCCCCACCTGTCCCACCCCCGCCTCATGACCTGCCCTTGAAATGTTTGTCTGGCACTGTCTGGAACCTGAATGAGACAGAAGGGTTAACTTAGACCCCCTCTCTTCACTCAGTCCCACCCTCACATAGCCCTAAATTAAAACCTACCATTGGGCCGGGTGCGGTGGCTCACGCCTGTAATCCTAGCACTCTGGGAGGCCAAGGCGGGTGGGTCGTTCTGAGCTCAGGAGTTCGAGACCAGCCTGAGCAAAAGCGAGACCCCATCTCTACCAAAAATAGAAAGAAATTAACTGGACAGCTAAAAATATATATAGAAAAAAATTAGCCGGGCATGGTGGTGCATGCCTGTAGTCCCAGCTACTCGGGAGGCTGAGACAGTAGGATTGCTCGAGCCCAGGAGTTTGAGGTTGCTGTGAGACGCCACGGCACTTGCTCCAGGCAAGAGAGTGTGACTGTGTGTCGAAAAAAAAGAACCAAAAGAAAAAAAAACCTACCATCATTCAATTGTTCTACCTTACTTGCAACTTTGGACATTTCTTTCCCTAAAACCCTCTGTACTCTCCCTTCTTATGAAATTGATCTTTACCCAAGTTGTCACCTCTAGATCGACAGTTCTGAACCTTGGTTGCAGTTTAAAATCATCTGGAGGGCTTTTAAGAGATTAATTTTTAGACCCCACCCTCCAGAAATTCTGATTTAATCAGTCTCTGTTGGAGTGGGGCATTAGTAATTTTTAAAGCTCCCAGAAGACTCTCAAAGTCTATGCTGGCTTCTGGCCTCACACCCTTCCCTTCTTTCCTTTCTAGACTAGATCTCATGGGTGACACAAGTTAGAGTCCCTCACTCCCTCAGTCATCTACTCCTTGTGCCTGGCCTTCTCCCCTGTGAGGCTGGGGCTAGATGGGGAGCACATGATTGGGGTGCAACCCTCAGGACTCAGGCAAGCAATGCCAAAGGGCAGAGATGTAGAGTTGCGTCAGAGAGATGCTGAAGTCTGCAGTCTGAGGTAGTGAGAGTAGGCCTCAGTGCTGGTTTTCTGAATAATATAGTATAAACTGAGAAGCAACTTGATAGAACATCCATGACTATGGGATCCTCCCACATAATATAAGCTTAGGCATGCCTATAAACCAAGCCTGCCAGGTTTACTTGGTGGGTTGGGTTGTAGTGACTAAATGTCTGACAAACTCCAGCCCCTAGTAATTATCTCCTCTCTCTGCTACTAGCTTTGGCTACAGCCTCCTCAGTAATCTGCCCAGAGACTACCCTCCAGAGAATTCCTGAAGCTTTCTTGATTCTGTCTCTAATCCCAATGGATTCTCTTACATGGACCCAGTTCTTCACAGGGGGTCTCCACCAGGGAACAGAGAGTGGCCTGGTTTTTTCTATCTTCTCTTCAACTCCCAGGAGTTGGTCCTACTGCACAGGGGTTGAAAATAAGAGGCAGGCCACCACCTCCCCTGTGCTGCCTCAGTTTCTGCTATGCCAGGCT
>RJWJ010004877.1:60804-72415 GCA_004363605.1 Indri indri
TGATTGAAATGTACTAGTTATTTTGAGACACATGGTCACAGTGGAACAGCAGGTTAGAACTGTCTGATCACAGGTTATGTTTTGTTTAAATATGTGCCATGAAATGTCCCAGCTCTGTCATAGTTCTCTTTTGGGATCCTTATACCCCTGGTGAAATTAGTGCTTGTCATTGGGAGATGGGATTAAATATTCTTGGCAAGCAGCAGTAATAACATCCACATGAATTATTATTGAAATAACCCACAAAACATATGAATAAAAGACAAATATGTTACAAGGATATAACAGAATAAAGGATAGCATTTGCATACATGTCAGAAACTGGGAAGAATATATTTTAACCTCAGAGGCAATAAAAAGGCACTGGAAAAGAAAAACAAAAAAAGGATGTCCAGCAGTTCTGGAGGTAAGTAAGGCAAGCAGTAAGAAATAAGGAATAAACCCTGGTAAACAGCATGTCCCTTCACCTACACTCTGCGTTGGAAAAGTAAAAGCCATGCATATGAAAATGGCATGAAAGGTGGAAAGGGAGTCCTCCTAGGACCCATCACTTCAGCTTCTCTCTCTTGGGGGACAGGGACATTGAGACATCACTAGTATTGTGGAAAAAACTTCATGTTTGCTTCTAAGGTGTACTTTCATAATTTAAAAAGGGAAGCAAACATGGCATGAAGAAACACACTGTATAAAGATGATCAACAAGCCTACAAAGCTAAAGATACCGAAGTAAGGTCTGTCTGCTGTTTAATTTCAGGAGTGTCTGATAGCTAAACAAATAACCTGTTTTGTTTTATTATTATTTTATTAATTAATTTGCTTTTGAGCAGGGATTGGCACTGGAGGCATACATACCCTTCTACAATAATTTAGTAAAAACCCACAAACTGTCCATTTCCTGCTTGACTATGTATACTAGTCAGCTTAGGGACAGTATAGATCCTAGATGTAGTGAGAAACAAACAGAACTAAACTGACGTGGGGCATTTGAAGGCATTATTACAGCTCAAGAATGAAAATTCACCAATGTTCTGATGATATGCAGGGTATTTCTCTTCAAAATTGATTTACTACTCTGAAAGGAAAAAAAAAGCAAACTTTTATTTTCAACAAGTTTTAAGAGGACATTTGCTCTGTGGAAAAGAGTAGACCAACTTAAGAAGGCCAAAGTAAAGAATAACTATGAGAATTTTAAAAGAAACATAGCAGACAAATTTTAAAAATTGAGATGGATGCCTTGAATAGCCAGAAACGTAAGTTCCTATATAGGTAGCAAACATTTAGAAATGAGACTGCTGTTAGAAAATGTAATAAGACATATTCAAGTGACACCGTCTATACATAATAGGTTTTTCTATAATAGTGAACAGAGCTGAAGGAGCAGGAGCAATCAGCATAGAAATATTAAAGACATTCTCAATTCAAGCAAGACTGTGGGCTCAAATTGAGAATATTCATCATGCGCCAGACAAGCCTAAACAGGTTCTAGTAAAGTTTTAAAATTTAATCAATAAAAGATGGATCTTACACAAATCCAGAAAAAAGGTAAGCAAAACAATTTACTTACCAAAATAAATGAATCTAGCTGCAATTCTCCCTGATTAACATAAAGCAGTAGAGTTAAATGGAGGAATACATACAAAGCTTTGAAGGACACAGTTTGTGAATCAAAATCCCTTCATCTAGCCAACATTTTATTCCTACGTGCATAACACAGAAAGAAATTATGGCATAGTCCAAGACTCAGAATATTTCACGCATGTCCTCTTCCTAAATAACTACTCAAATATCTGCTCTAGCATTCACAGAAGAATCAAAATAACTCAAAAATGGGGCTTTCGTTACAGGAAAGAACTATTGGTGAGTATTAAAAATAGTGAATAATCACCTAATTGTTTAAGGTATATCTATGAAAATAAAAACAAAAAAATCATCTCCTAATTATATAAAATGAGTAATGGGCCCAAATAAACTTGAGACCTCAATTTTTTTTAACATGTCTCCAGAGGCAATTTTTTGAGCATTTTAAAATATATATGTTGGTCATTTGTATGTTTTGTTGCTTTTATTATTATTTTTAATCGAGATATAATTTTACCTATTCATAGAGTACATTCTGGTATTTCAATATATGTATGTGATGTATAATGATCAAATCAGGGTGATCAGTATATCTATCACCTCAAATATTTATCATTTCTTTGTACTGGGAACATTCAAAATCTGATCTTTAGCTATTTGAAAATGTACAATAAACTGTTAATTATAGTCACCCTATAGTGTTGCAGAACGCTAGGACTTGTTCCTCCTATCTAGCTGTACTTTTGTATCTGTTAAGCAAAGTCTGGCTATCCTTCTGCAAAGATAAAGAAGTGAGGGATAATAAAGATGAAGTGACTTCTCAATATCATAAAACTAAGTTGACAGAGCCAGAATTTGAGTCTAAAGGGTCTGACTCCAGAACAGCATGGCTTTCCCTCTACACTATGCTTGAAACAGCTGCATGTTCATTGGATAATGTACAGAGGTTGAAAAGGAAATCATAACCACAGTGGTGTCTGAAGACAGGTGACACAATGAACCGCTAGTGAGGATACTTCCAGTTTTATCATTTAGACTTGGAGCATCCTGAGGGCAGGGTACATTGGGGAAATCAGGCTTATGCAAAAATTACAGATAGTAGTTTAAGACAGAGTCAGAGCTAATATAAATTGCGTAATTCACAAAGTGATGAAAGAAAGAAGGACGGCGGGGGGGAAGGAGGGCAGGAAGGGGATAGAGAGGGAGGGAGGAAGGAAGGAAAGAAGGAAGGAAGGAAAGGTCAGTATGGTTACAGACTTAATAGAGAAGGTGAGTCTTTGGCAAGATTTGAAATGATGAGACCGTGGTCTAGCAAGGGAGGAAGTAATAACATGATGCAAATCCTTCAAGCTTTGGAGGTCATTTGGAAAGTGAAGAGCACTTTCTATTAAATAAACTACATATCTTTAGTAGCAACCAGAAAAAGGTCCCTTGGTCACAGCATTCTTGCTAGTTGATTAAAATAAAACTAAAAACATTCTGTAGACTTTGCTTGCCTGTTCAGGGCTGCTGAGCCCAGGCCCGCCCCCATATTTCCTATACGCTTTAGACCTCAGTACTTTCCAAACGTACCTTTGCCACACTCACACACACTTAACCCACCCCCATTCAGGAATCTGTAGTCCACTACAACCTCTGCTTCCTTACCTGCTAGGTTAACCTCACTTGGATCCCAGAAGTTAGACAGCCAAGATGACCCAGAAGTATGTTGATTAACAGACCAAGCTTTGGGAAATCTGGAACTTTAGCTCATCCTCTTTTCTTGGCCTCTTCTCTTCAGAGACCCCTAATTACCCCTGAATACATCCCTGTAGTGAATTCTCCCTATATGCTCTGGTTCATGAATATAGTTAATAGAAATGGAAAGTATCATATAAATTATCTCACCTAAATAGGAAGGTACCAAGATCTAAAAGGGAACAAGGCTTTTCCAAGGACTTGCAGCAAAATCAATGACTAAGCCAGAACTAGAGGTCATACCACCAGTCTCAATGTGCTTTAGTAAAACTTGGTCCATACTCTTTTTGCCTTTAATGCAGTAATTTGGCAATTTGATGGATTTGTCTGTTCCAATGAGAGACAAATTCACTTTATCTATTTTCTTCCAGGTAAAATATGCATTTTCACACTTGCCTTTTGAAAAGTCCCTATGTGTTTTATCTCAATCCAAGAAAGTACTTTTAATGTCAAAATTCTAGACCTAAGAACTATGGTAAACATTCTAAATCTACCTAACTCCAAAACAGACTGATTGCCTCATCTATATCTACATAAAGGGTGAGGCTTCTCTCATCTGTTGGTCAAAGATACTTATGCAGGTGGTTCATGAAATCTATTGTTTATTTTTAGGAGTGAATGGTTCAGATCTATGCAAGCAAGAAGTAGGAGGAAAGAAAGTAAATTCTACACACCTCTAAAAAGTTTGCCACAGCCAACTCAGGAACTTTGCCCTTGGGAAAAACAAGTCTAGAACTCAGGTGCTTTTCCTGGGAAGTAAGGTAATTTGAGAGACAGCAAGTCAAAGGCACAAGCATTAAACAATAAATGGGGAAGTCAGTCATATTAAAGAGAAATCAAGTAAGAAATATTCCAATAAATCTGAAAACAAAACTATATCTGAAGAGCAGCAACTGAAGAATGAGAAGAAAAGGAGCAAATTGCTTTCTTCTTTTTACTTTTTCTTTTTAATCATGAGTAATATGTACTGTGTTTAAATTGAAATTAGGATTGATGCATAGGCTTGAGTAATGCAATTTATCTGACACACCAAGTCAGGAACACTTACAATGATTGCCTAAGGACAGTGGAGAAGGACTGCACTGGGCTCCTTCCAAAACCATGCGGTTGATTAACGATGACTGCCTGGGGGTGCATAGGAGGAATGGTGGCATGCTCGCATATTAGTGCATGTGAGACAGCACTGTCACACCCAGCCTTTAGGAAATACATAGTTAAGAGCTCCCAATGAGGACGAGATGATCACTTTTAAAGATGATCTTACCCCTGACAATAACCTCGCCATATGTCTGTCTACTTTTCCGTGGTTTTGAATTCTGGGTTTTCTGGCTCATTGCCCTCAGGTTTTACAGAGCACTCTGACTGAGAGTTTCCTTCAAGGCCAAATCACTCAGATATGAGTCTAATTTGTCCTGATCCTAAGAGAAACCCCTTTCTCTCTGCTACTAGCATTAATTTTCCTATTATAGTACACTGTGGTATTCTTTCTTTTTTTTTTTTTTTTTCCTTTTTTATTTCAGCATATTATGGGGAAAAGAATCCTTATTCAATAAATGGTACTGGGAAAACTGGATAGCCATATGTAGAAGACTGAAACAGGATCCACAACTTTCACCTCTCACAAAAATTAACTCACGGTGGATAACAGACTTAAACCTAAAGCTTGAAACTATACGAATTCTAGAAGAAAATGTTGGAAAAACTCTTACAGACATTGGCCTAGGCAGAGAATTTATGAAGAAGACCTCCAAAGGCAATCACGGTAACAACAAAAATAAATAAATGGGACCTCTGTTATTCTTTCATTAGCTGCTCTCTCTCTCTTCCCTACAGATAGAATGTCCAATGGTGTGAATTTTGGTAAGAAGCTGAGCCCCCACCCATCTCTGGAATCCAGGACACGGGCATCTAACCCAGGCTAAGCCAACTAGAAACCCCTACCTAGATCTGCAAAGCTTGATTAACTGATACAATGAAGGGATAATTTACAATTCCTTCAGAGAAGACATGTGTGGTGGCATGGCAGCATCGCCCAGGTGTGGCAATGTTCAGCAGAGGCTCCGCCACTTCTGAGATCAGCAGTGTTTGTGGGGTGTGACCAAAGTTTTCCTGGGTGTGACCTTGGCAGCTGTCTGAGCCATGAGGCTGAAGAAGAATGAGGACAAGTGGTTTGAGGAGGAAGGAAAGAGAGTTTACTTTGCAAAGGAGGAAAAATGATAGAACTTCTCATCTCAAAATCTCAAACTTCCTGAATATAGGCAGAAATACAGAGCTTTTTAAAAGGGAGGGTACTAGGCTTCAGGCAATTACTGAGGTTGACTATTCTATCATCCCGTCTCTGCCAAAAACAAAGCCTGTGAACTCTGCCAGCTGCCTACCTGGGGGGCTGGCACCACCTGGGAGTTTTAGCTAAAGACTTAATCTGCCTCAGGGATGTAGGCCAGGCTCCAGTTCTCAAAAGAGTAGGGGAAGTTTTCCAGGCCATTACCTTGGTTGCATATTCCCCACTCTCAAGGTTTCCCTTCCACATCTATGGGGGGAGGGGCAACTACTCTGTTACAGTCCCATTAGAATCAGGTACCATAGCAGGAACCAACATTAGAGGAGCAACACCAAATTACAGGATACTGTTACCTTAGAGTACCTGACATACTGGGAAGGCAAGTGATAGTACCAAAGTCAGGCTCATATCCAGCCAAAAAGTCAAAGTGAAGAGAATTCTTAAAATAATGAGTCTTTATATTATTATGATCTTTTATAGTTTTCAAAGAGTTTTTCTGATGTAAATTATCATTGATAATTGACACAATAAGCCCCCAAATTGACACACATATGATTTCTACTTTACAGATGATGAAAATCTGGCCCAGGCAGTTTAAGTGATGTGCTGAATGTCACATAGCTCATAGATCCAGGGACAGACAGTGCTTAAATCCAAACATATTGATTCTAACTTCAGTTGAGGAGGAGAGTAAAGGAGCTTAGGAAATTTCACCCCAAAACACGACTCCTTGATATAAAGAGTATTTTGAATTAAAGGCCCTTAGAGATCAACAGGCCTTTGGAAGGGGCTTTCCCTCTATCTGCATAAACCAGACAGACCCATCAAAAAGAAAAATTGACTTCTCTTCCCCTCCCTGTTATCTCAATATATTGCAGAAAAGAAGATCAAGAATGCAACCAGACCTGGCCCAAATCATTGTAAATATAATACCTGTCTCTCAGGTTAATTGACAAGTCAATCTGTTTCCCCCTTCGGTACATTCATTCTCCCAAGTATCTATACATCCTCTCTAGCACCCATTTATTGCCCATAAGCAGAATTACCTATATTCTTCATTTCCTACCCTCCCCCCCCCCGCCTTCTAAAATGAGGGTATATAAATTTCTACACTGGAATATTGAGTAATTACTCTGTGATTCTCCCCTTGCATATGGTAAATAAACCTCTCTCTCTTATTAACCTGCTTTATTGTGAGTTGATCTTTCAGCCAACCTTCTGGGGGAAGGGCAAGTTTCCCCTCAGCCCCACAAGAGAGAGTGCTGCCTCAGGGTGCTTGATTTACAGCATGAAGAGAAATCTTTGAAAAGAAAAATAAAACAATGTCACTCAAGCTCCTACTTGCAGCTTTTCTGGCTTGGGAGACTAAGCTCGAATCCATACAAGATGATTTCAGAGGTTCTAGAAAGACCTTCTGCTCCAAATAAAATGTTTTCTATCAGCTGTTTGTCATTTGTTATTCCTTTCCCAAGGGCCTGAGTCTGCAGATAGTCTTCCTTTATGCTGCTCTGTCAGATCTCTTCTAAAGACTGTTGCTCGATTCGGGACATTACATTTTAATGGTAAAATGGAAAAACTAGATACTAAGAAGGGGAATGTGTAATTTATAGAAGAAAAGATCCAGAGGTGCCATAATATTATTTTCAATATCTAAAAGATAAAGGATATACTGAATAGAAGATGCTCTGTTTATCACGAGTAGATGCTGGGGAAATATTTCAATTTGTGTGTGTGTGTGTGTGTGTGTGTGTGTGTGTGTGTGTATAACAAAGAAAAACACTTTCTAGACATGAGTGCTACTTAATGCCACACAATGACTTTACAGATCATATTGTCCCCTTCAGTAGAGGTAATCAAGAAGGAACTAAATGCACATATTTATCACCTACTGACCATGGACAACAAATGCAAGGAGTTAGCCCAAGTAGTAAACTAAGATTAGAAAAAAGAGGAATGCTATGAAACAATAGCAATCTTGAACTCTGAAACAAAGTCATCGTCCCAAATACCAAGAAAGTATAACATAGAGGATGGCCTGAAAAAAAGAAAAAAAAAAATGAGTATTCTGTCTTTCACCAAAACCAGCCTCCCTGCCCAAGGCCGGTGGCTGGACAAGGCAGGGGAGTATTTCCTTTGTTCTTTGCATTGCAGGAAATGTGGAAGATGGGGAGGCAATCCCAGGAGACCCTGGGCAGCTCCTCGCAGCTCCAGACAGGTGGGAGGTCCCAGGGTCCCAACAGATTCTAAGGATGAAAGGATCAGAACCATCAACAGTAGTTGGCAACAACACCCTGATCCTCAGAACCCTCCCATTTAAAAGCTCTGTATTTTTTGTTATGGGGGAGGAAACATTGGATTTGCGGATGATAGTCTGCCTTTTTCCTCCCTTTGCTGGCAAAGAAATAAATCTCTTTCCTTCTCTTCAAATACTTGTCCTCATTCTTCTGATTCAGCCTTGTGGACAAGTGCTGAGCTTTTAGTAGCAGAAGTGCTAGCTAGAGAGAAGATAAAATGACAAGGAATGTGTAAAAAAAAAAAAAACTAGGAATCTATTAGAAAAAAGGATTCTAGATATTAAAAAAACAAAATTCTATATATACTGAGTGATTATTATTGTACATTGAGTGATTACTATTATAAAAATGGCTACCATAGACAGTGACTATGTTAAGTGCCATATGTATGTGTGTGTGTATCTATATATACACACACACATACACACATACGCACACATATACATGTATAATCCCATTTAGTCTTCAACTTCCATTTTACAAATGAAGAAACTGAGATGAGTTGTTCATCATACAACTGGTGAGTGACTGAGTTAAGATCCCAACTCAGTTATTCCTGACTTCAAAGACTGTGCTTATGCTCTCTATTAAGAAAGCAAATGGGATTTTAATAGTGAGCAAGATTCAGACCTGAGAGTACTTACAGTCTAGAAAGAATAGAAAAATAAGTGAGCAATTAAAATGCAGTGTGATCAGAATAACTGATTAGTAATTGAAGAACATTTTTCATGACTGTGAGATTCCCTAACTGCCCATTTCTGATAGGACCAGTCTCTGAACTTTTCCAGTTTGAAGGGAAAGCAAGTGGGCAAGGAAACATGAGGTGAATTGACTAAGAATGTTAGTTGTAAGGGTTATAGAGACCTGGGTTTAAATTCTGACTCCTCCATCCAGTGTTACAGAGCAATTCTCCATGGGTCTCTTATATTTCAGCACATCTTTGGAGCAACTGCCTTTGTTCCAGATTCTCTTTTCGAAGGATGTTTGAACAGCCAATAGCCTTGGAAAAGAGAGTGTCCCCTTCTGAAGAAAAGGTCATACATGCTTAATGTCCAGTATAATATGTATAATGTCCTTCTTCAGGGCAAAAGGCAGACATCCTTACTGCCCATTATAAAATATTTATGTTCTCTAAATTCAGAGTTTCTTTCCTATTATAACCTCCTGAGTATGACGGTATCACCTGGCCCTATTTGTATAGCCCAGTGGGAATTAGGTCTTGGGGAACTGACACAAATGCTAACATTTTGGCTACTAATATTGATGTGAATAATAAATTGTCCTTCATCTCTGACACAGGAGTCCTGTGTCTTCTATGTATGTCCATTAAATGGTGGCAAGTTAATTTTTCAGCTTGCAGACAGGGTACAATCTCAGACCCTTCACCATTCTTGACACTCACTGGCCAGGGAATTTGGGGCAAGTTATTTAATCTCACTAAGCCTCAATAGTTTTTCAGCCATAAAATGGGAGAGAATAAATGTTCCAATATCATTTAATAGGATTAAATGCAGCAACTTATGTACAGCTCTTCACCCAACATATTGTCAATATTAGCTACTATTTATGTGGGAGCTCTAGGTGGGATGGAAAGTACAGAGAGATTGAGGAAAATGTAAGCTTTTAGTAATGCTACCAGAGGAATTTCTTTGATATCAGGGATTGAATAGATATTTTCCTTTATTTTTTTTTATTTCACAAAATTATAGAGGTACAAATGTTTAGGTTACATATATTGCCTCCGCCCACCTAAGCCAGAGCTACATGTGTGTCAACAACAGTCAAACTGAGAACTAAATCAAAGACTCAATACCCTTCACAATAGCAACAAAGAAAATAAAATAACTAGGAATATATTTAACTCAGGAGGTAAAAGATTTCTACAGGGAGAACTATGAAACACTGAGGAAGGAAATAGCAGAGGATGTAAATAGATTGAAAACCATACCATACTCATGGATCAGCAGATCAACATTGTTAAAATATCTATACTGTCCAAAGTAATCTACAGATTCAATGTAATCCCTATTAAAATACCAACATCATTTTTCACAGATCTAGAAAAAATAATTCTATGCTTCATATGGAACCAGAGAATACCCCGTACAGCAAAAGCAACATTAAGCAAAAAGAACAAATTGGGAGGCATCAATTTACCACACATCAAGATATACTACAAGGTTATAGTAACCAAAACAGCATGGTACTGGCACAAGAACAGAGACATAGACCAATGGAACAGAACTGAGAACCCAGATATAAAACCATCTTCATATAGCCATCTGATCTTTGACAAAGCAGACAAAAACATACACTAGGGAAAAGAATCCTTATTCAATAAATGGTGCTGGGGAAATTGGATAGCCACATGTAGAATACTGAAACAGGATCTGCACCTCTCACCTCTCACAAAAATCAACTCATGGTGGATAACAGACTTAAACCCAAGGCATAAAACTATAAGAATTATAGTAGAAAATGTTGGAAAAACTCTTATAGACATTGTCCTAGGCAAAGAATTTATGAAGAAGACCCCAAAAGTAATCACAGCAACAAAAAAATAAATAAATGGGACCTGATCAAATTAAAAAGCTTCTGCACATCCAAGGAAACTATCATGAGAGCAAATAGACAACCTATAGAATGGGAGAAAATATTCACAGGCTACACATTCAATAAAGGGCTGATGACTAGGATCTATATAGAACTCAGGAAAATCAATGAGAAAAAAATCAAACATCCCCATTAAAAAGTGGGCAAAAGACATGTGAACAGAAACTTTTCAAATGAAATAGATTTTGAATAAAGAACAAGCTTCACTATTGGCTGCTTAGGTTGCCATGATGAGAAAGACTTTGAAGTTGAATCTAGACTGAGCAGGGAAGATTGGCTGATAGGCTATTGATGTCTACTATGGGTCTTGACTAGGAGAAGATGAGTACACATTCTTCATATTTACTTCTGGAATAAGATATTATTTACTGTCTCTTACACCTCTATTTGAGTCTTTACCACAAACATTCATCTGTGAAAGAAGATATAAAATGCAAATTATCCTGGAAGAAGAAATACAATGATTCAGCTATCTCATTTAATTATCTAGGGATACATTTGCAATTAGTTTATCTTAAAAATTTTTATCAGGATTAGGCAGTACTTACAATTAGACATATTGTAAGTACTTTATTAAGATGGGTTTATAGTTTTTCTGGTGCTAACAATTGTAAATACATCCCTAGTCATGGATGTTAGGTATTCCTGGGACATAAATTAACTTCAAAATCTATATCCACTCTACCTTGGGAGTATTCACCATGTGCCTAGTAATAGATCTAGGGATAGGTATGAATGAACCAAACAGACTGACTTTACTCTCCCAAGCCAGACAAGATTCCATAAACTCTCTTCAAGGAGTTAGCCCCATGCTTCTGCCTTCTTTTTAAGCAGAACTGCAGGGCCTTCTCCTGTGGCTGAAAATATTCTTATGGAGGGAAATTTGGCAGGATGTATCCTAAAAATGTCCACTCACTTGGACTTGATAATTCTTCCTCTAGGAATTTATCCTGGGGAAATAATTGCAGATATGCACATTGATTTATGTACGAGGTTATTCATTGTAATATGTTTAATTTTTAAAAAAACTTAAATTTCTTGCAAGTTAAGGTGGAATAACTAAATTATGATAAACCATAATGTCTTAACAGTCATTAAAATTATATAT